>JASANE010024123.1:0-16953 GCA_030248225.1 Trileptium ribeirensis | reverse complement strand
CTCAAAAGACTAAACAAATTCTAGGGACGTTAACTTGAGCTTAAGGTGTTTGCTGCTCTCACGAAATGTTGTCTCGAAATCATCTTTACTCAGTTGCTTGGATCTGATTTTAGAGCACTTAGACGACGCATTCGGTAGGCATCTCATTTGTGCACCCATCTTGTTAGGACGACTGACCGGAAAATTTTTATCTGTCCCCTTGCCCCCGTGTGATCAAAATAAGCTGGAGGAGCACGCCCCCAGCTGAGCAAAATTCCGCCGACATTGACCTGGGATGATGGTGCATCCTTTTGTGGTGACGCACCAGTTTTGACTCCAAATAACTATGTGACTAAAACGATTAAATTTACTGGCGTTCACCCTTGCACTACGCAATGGTCTCCTCTAGAGACCATGGTCTAAAGGAAACAAAATTAAAGCCTGCCCCGGCGCAATTACTAGAAACCGCCTTTGCGGGATAAACACATAGTGTCCCCGACTTCAAACAAAAATTTTAGGACTTACAAATTATTAAGAAAACTTACCTCCTCGCCCGGGCCGTTTCGGCCCCAAACCGGGCGAGTGCAAAACCCCTTTTTCTTCTTGGAGCGAGTTGATCGCTGAGTTTAGCATTTTCTTGATTTTAACTCGGTTTGCCCGTTAGGCTATGTACTATGTATGCTCAGTTTCCCTTTTCTATAGTTTCAGTGGCAGCCAGTGCTGTTTTCCCAGTTAGTGAGTTGAACCGGCACGGAGAATTTAAGTCCGCTGCAGTTTTAACGTTTCTTAACGATTCAGCCATAGGAGTACATCGACTTTTAATATTAAGTCGGTAATAACTCAACTGCATTACAATGCAGTTGAGACGCTGCAACAATGCAGTGAACTAGGAAAGATAGGCATTAGAGAGAGTCAAAAGCCAAACGACAAAGAGACAAACCAAAAGGCGCAAAGGCGACCGGGGCTGATCGCCCCTGTCCCGACTATTCAGAACGGCCCCAAAAGTAGTAAACAAGACCGAGTCACCCCTCGGCTCGGTGCGTCGAGCCCGTAAAACTTGCCCCCCACCAAAACTCCAGCGGACATACCAAACTAAATCCAATCAACCAGGCTCGCCGCTGGGGGGGCGACTTCAAAACTTACCTAGAAAGGCGTGTCGTGTCATCCCATGTCACGATCGCATTCTCCGGCCCGAATGTGCTGAATTTTACGCCCCCCCTTTTTTTCTCTTCCTTCATCTCTTGCTTTCCGACCGGTCAGTCGTACCTCGAATGGACAAATTTGGTAGGAACCGATAGCAGAAATCGTTCGGAAGGCATGACAATTAGGTCCATATCGAATATTCATCGGACCTCCGCATCGGCGCTGTTATTACAGCTGAGCTTGTAGGGCCAAACCCCATTGTCACTCTTCCTCTTCCCAATAGCATAGTTTACTGTCGGTCACCATTCGTTTGAGTTAGTACGGTAGGAGCATTTTCTGAAGCACTCTAGGGCCCCTGCTTGCTACGCCCTATAGCTGAAACAATCGCTAACATTGAGCGAAAGCAGAGATAACCGCCCCTAGTTCACGCACGCGCGTGAAGCCGCATGCTCCGTCCATTTTGCCCGTTTTAATGTCTTGCGCCTCATTACGTATCGAACTGAAGCGATCACCACGAGCTGTCGTTAGGCCTCAAGTCACGTCCCGAAAACACTCGTCCCCGAATAAGACTTGATTATTACAATAAACGTTTAAACATTGTGTTCAGACTTATCTCATTCCGAGACGCTAGGGATTTGTGTTTTTTCTATGGTTTGTCCGCACGGACGAGCAGGCCCTGTTCGCCATGGCTTGTGTGCGAGAATGTCGCAAGCACTGGCACGCATGGCCTTCTGAGCTAACTATTTGCTTTTACGGGAACTAGGAAACAAAACTACTAGAAAATGTCACCAAAATTTAACCCTTTTTATCACAGTGACTCAAAATTTGTTAGGAATTCTTTTGACCCTAATACATCTAAACTTTCTCTGGTCAAGGCACCAGTACGCTTGCATTGAATTCACTGAAAAGCGCAGGCCACGCCATTGATAATCCGACATTAAACACTCAGGGCTTGTCGGATCCCTGTGGGGGCCACATAGGTCAGTGCTCTAACACGGAGCACACCGCGATTTTAACCAGGTAACTCATCTTGAGCTTCAAATTTCTAGGGACATTTTCTCACTTTATTTCAACACTTATCACACTAAAATAGAACTAAACAACTTCCGATGAGTCTAAGATAGGGAATAGCGGCTAAGCACCATGACCTGCGAGCAGGTGTCGGTGCTAGCCTCCCTGGGGGACCTCAGAAATCATACCCGATACTAGACACGTGCGCAACCCTTCGGGCTGGGTCCGAACACACCCCGTGAAGCGCGCCTGCGGCCTGCTAAGCTGCGTAGCTTCTTGGGTCTGACCAAGAATAGGTTTAAAATTCAGTATTCACGGTCCACCCTTGAGGTTACGATAGCCGGGGTCGTATGGGCATGGTGTTAAGAAGTTGCGCCATGCAGCTGCGTCACCGGTTATTACATATATATACGGCAGCTTGACTGTCTAAGCAAGCAAACTATGGTAGCAAACACACCCTAACAATAAGCGAATTCGATATAAGGTGTCGTGAACATCCTCAGTTTCGGTAACATAGTGTTAGTGTGACTGACTGACTGTAAGTTCGTACTGTACGGTCTCGACTATAGGGTGACGAAAGTTGCAAATACCAACTACATTATATCGTGAGTCCTGCGTTATCTTTTTATTTTGTATATGCAATATGAAGTAGGACCAACAGGTCTTACAATAGTGAACTCGACATGATCGTCCGCTGCTCGAAGCGAGCATACCAATCCAAACAACAACGGTGCCAACCTGTGGACATACAACGCTCCTGCGCCGGAAAAACAATAGCGAGACAAATCAAGCGTTCCCATGAAACGAAGTCAATGCGCAAAAGATCTACAACGCAATCATCTGCTTTTCAATGAACAAAGAAGGGTCAAACACTCGCATGTTAACCACCGATGACAACCGGCTTCGCTCAGGTAATGCTACTATTGTCTGTGCGCCGAACTAGAGCGATCCGGTCAATACAGCATTCCACAGCGGCGTTAGCAATTCTGCAAACTGCGTTCTGGAACCACAACGACAGAAAGCCATTCGCAAAAGTTATCACCGAAATTTTCAAGCAATCCTATTTTTCGCAATCATGTGGATCCTTCAGTCATTGACGACGGCGCAAATTCTATCGCATTCAATCGATCACAATCAGTCGTTCTGCGGGTGGCAATGCGAGTGGTGCTGTGATCGCCGAATTTCAGCACATCAAAGTGGTTTCCAAAGCAATAGTTAAATTTTATACACCCATATGCTCAGAATTCAGAAAATTGGTTACAAATCCCGGCTGTATTTATTCGAATGTATGTTGTAAAAATGGATCAATAACATTATAAACTTACTCGACCGGTATATGTCTTATTAGCATTACCTTTTGCTACAGCACTGGTTATAATACGCAACACTATTGCTACAAAATCTGTAACAATACCATCAACAATTGCTACAGAAACTTATGCTCAGTCTGGTGATAGCCTGTATAACCACTACAAAAACGTTCAGTTGCAATGCTTATTGCACCAATTCCTGACAATGCCACGAACTAATGATACACTTATAAAACCTTTCACCACCACAGTATATACCCGTTTGTTTCTCATGAAGCATTGGTGCTGGTTATGTTTTGCAGTATATACTTACAAAACGGTGGGACTTTGTTTTCCAACATTATCAAGAATATATACACGAACGTGCTAATGTGACATTTACGAACATAAGACAAATGCAAACTATGTTGTGCCAACGAATAGATTAAAACCACTGTAAAACAGACTTATTAGTCTTTCTTATCAAATATATAATATTCGTCTAACTCGCCTTAATTTTTGTAAAATAATTTACATATTCACGCTAGTTTTACAATTTACAAACAATGACATCATATTATGACAATAACCAAAATTTACCGTCGTAGTTTTGTTGCGATATTCTTACATGCTGTATCTGCGATCATTGAAACAAAGGTATAAGCATAATTATCACCAATATTTTTATAACTGCATGTATACTTTAAAACAGCAAAAACAAAAACTGTAGGTATTTAATATTTAAAATAACCACCCCGATTCGCTTACAAAAAGTATTTAAATATTGAAGTTTAGAAAAATCAAAGTTCTCAAAGCCACTCAATCAAGCGATAGACTAAATTTTTGTACCCCTTCAGCACTCGAATAAGTTTCTATACCGCGTCCTGTTGTGCAAATATATGGCTAAAGATTGCTAATGGCACTTGCAAAATATATACTCACGACTTATGGCGCTGTTGCTCGTAATAATAATATTCACAGTAAGTCAGTAATAGCATGCGCACGAATACATGGCGTGTATAATAAACCAATTAATGCAACGCTTAGCAACAACGCTGTAGTTATTTTTCAATCAACCCTTTACGTACTGAAATTAATTATGATTTAGCGTACCGATCAACAGATATACGTCGCCGAACGTGAATGCTGGAATGTTGGCGCTGTTCACTACCAATTGGCCAATCTCAAGAGCCAACTTTAAGGCTTGAGCATAACGGCACCAACATGACAAAAGTCGAATTTTTATTAATACAACGGTTCTCAGCGTAATTATTTGTTATCTAGCAACTACAGGCCTTAACGGACAAGGGTTAATGCAAATTGTTTGTAGTATTGTGAATTAGACAATCATAGTTTAGCAGGTCTTAAAACCATGGAGCTTAACTGTAATACATTGTTGAAGCAGCAAAACAAATTGCAACCCCAGAAGAGCCAACTCACTGGTTATCCAGCACGTAAGGCTCTTAAGTCTGCCTGAACAGTTCTTCCCACAATTACTATTTAAAACATAACCAGTTCAATCAGCGCGAAATGTCATCGCAATCAAAGTATAAGTAGGAAAAAGATTTATTAAAAGGCTCAAAATTAAATCTGCTTTTATATCGCTAATATAGTCTCTAGCGACAGCTTTAGGCAACAAAAAGTTTCCGATTTGAGCTGTGAAACGGATATTAGATTTGACACATCTCGATATGAATGTCCTTGGGAAGATTTGCACTAGAAAGAACAATAATAACCAGAACTGATTAGATAAGATAATATATTTATTGTATACCTATATAAGTAAAAAGGCAAGAACACAAAATATGGATGGTTTATGCTAATTCCAAACCCTGTACTAAACATGATTTTTTGTCAAAGCTAGGGTGAATTTCAACTTAATTTTTGCATAAACTTGTCGACCGAAGATAAAGTGTTATCGGAACATTACTGGGAGATATTTTATTGCGCTGACATGTCCCTTCGAGTTTCATTACAAGTCTGCTATGTAGGTAAGAGATTACGGTGTATTGTGGTTTTATAGTTTCAAACTGTTCACTTTCTATCATTTCATTTGTTTTCTGTTTCCCTATGTATATTCCTGGAAACAGGGAATGCGAATGCGAGTAGCGGTTGCGAGTGTGGAGTGCGGAATGCGAATGCGGGGCGGCACTGTTCGCGAGAGTCAACATAGCTGGCATGTCCTTTGTTCTGCAAATCAGCAATTATATACAGATTTTTATTAAAGAATAAATTTTCGAGTCTATTATTTCACGTAACCTGGTTAATACTCCGTAAATTTTTGTCCAGCTGCTTTATTGCATATTTTAGTTTCGCCTACTCTTATCCTCAAATTCATAGTCGTTCCCGACTTCCTGTGTATACGAAGTTTGTCGGATGGAACATGAAAGACGCACTGGACAGCCATTTACGCAGGCAAGTGAAACATTAAAACAATTCCGACTGGGTGTTGCAAGCCTATTCATAAACTGTGTAGCTTCAAATTATATCAGACATAAAATCTGCGTGATTATGTTTAAATTCGTGTTCGGAAAGCGAGATTCCATGCATATATAATACAAAATGTTACACATTAATGTACTATATAGTTCGTACAAATTTATATATAATCTTTGCATAAACAGTTTTATATTTATGCATTGTATTCGGTATTATTTAGGCAGGAACAACATTTATTGACAATGCGTTCGGTGTTATCAAAGTTAAAGTCAAAGTTTATTGAACATCAAGATTACGTGCCCATAGATATACATGGCACAACCAAATATTTGATAATATATTTGGAGTGTGGATGTGCAGCAACCATGAATATTCAAAAATAAGGTTAGAAAGGGGGACGAGTCCTACCCTTGCATCTAACCTAAGTTTCAGTTATAGTAGAGATATTGATTCAAGTTGATGTCCTTTTCTAACAGATTTTTAAAAGTTCTTAAATTGGCTGAACATACGACGGAGCTAGGTAAACAGTTCCATATATCAACATGCTGCAGAACAAAGTTATTTCTTGCTGTGTCGGTGTGACACTTACGTTTTACCAGTTTTTTACCGTTTCCTCGTGCATTGGTATTTTGCAAGAACACGAAAAGGTTTTGACAACCATCTACACCTGCGTTCAGACATTTAAAAATCATGCAGAGTTCTGCTCGCAGACGCCGCAATTCTAAAGTGTCAAGGTTGTAAAGTCTTAGGCGCTCATTGTAACTTATAGGAACACCGCTGTTTTTATAATTAAGTCTTCGAGTAAAATATCTTTGTACGCGTTCAATTTTGTCTATCTCAATTAGGGATGTGGGTGACCAGACTGCCGATGAATATTCCAAAAGAGGCCAAATATAGGATTTATAATAAAGCAGTAAGGCACGTGGGTCACAGTTTATAAAACAACGAAATAACATGTTAGTAATACCATACTCCTTGGAAATGGTTGCATTTATATGATATTTAAATTGTAGATCATAATAACAATTACACCCAAATCTTTTTTTACTTGACGCAAAGTGGACAAGTCAATGCCATTTATACTATAGTGTATTTTTGGATTATTTTAACCAAGACGCAAAACCCCAAACTTTGATAGCGATATGGCAAGCTGACAGTCGGAAGACCAGTTCGGCAGTTGGTTAAGTGCGTCTTGCATTGATACATGATAATAGTTATCGTTCTTATCAAAGGTAATATATATTTTAACATCGTCAGCAAATATTTTAAATGAAACATTGTTTAAACAAGATTACATCATTAATATATAACAAAAATAAAATGGGTCCAAGAACGCTACCTTGTGGTACGCCAGATATCACATTTCGTAGTTGAGAGCAAGTGTTGTCAAGTTTCACTCGCAATTATCTGTTATTTAGAAATGCTTTTAACCATCTTAGTAGTGTCCCAGTAATACCAAATGAAGGCAGTTTATGGATTAATTTAACATGAGATACAGTATCAAACGGTTTTGCAAAATCAATATATACTATTATCAACATCGTTTTTAGAATCCAGAGCAAACGACCAATCATGATCAATTTCCAATGGTTGAGACAAGTGGATTTTTTGGACACAAAGCCGTGTTGCTGAGGTGATATCAAGCTGTTTTCTTGTAAACATGTTTTAGAGCATCATTTACTATGGTTTCCATTACTTTACAATTAACAAGACAATAAAGAAATAGGATGATAGTTAAAAGGCTCAAATGAATCTCCTTTTTTGTATACTGGCACAACATTCGGTTGTAACCACCCTTTTGGTAAAACACCCTGCACAATGATTGTTTGAAAATGTGTGAAAACGGTAGTGATATAACATCTTTTAGCTGTTTTAAGACAAACTGGCTAAAGCCAGCAGGAGTATTGCTATGTTTAGGTTTAAGCTTATGCAACGCGTTCCATACCACTTGCGGGCTAAAAGAATCCCATGAAATTTGGGTATCTGTCGGAGAATGAACTTCAGAAGTTACTGAGATGTTATCAGAAACAAAAACAGAAACAAAAGCTACAGCCAGAATTTCACAGCACGTCGACTTATCAGCACAAAGAGCACCGTTAGGTACTTTCAGAGCCATAACAGTAGTTTTATATGACAATTTGCTATCGACGTAGTTAAAAATTTAATTCCTATTAGAATTTTTGATGACACAATTTTCTTGGGATCTTTTGAATTTATCAATAACTTTCACGCATTTATTGCTAAAAATTTTATATTCATGATAATCATGTCTTTTTTGGCTAAATGCCAAAGTTTATTTTATGATTTAACATTTTTCTAATGTGTTACGGGTACCAAAACTTGGAATTTTTAACTTTCTTTGGAACAAAAGTTTCAATAACATGCACAATTACCAACCAAAATAAACGCCATTTCTTTTACACGTTGACCACGGCGTATAACATGGAATCCCAATTATATTGCGACAGATGATAAGAAATAACAGAGTAATCAGCATTTCTATAGTCATAATACATATCAACACAAGACCTAAATTCACCAATCGCATTACGTACAATATGGAAATCAATAGATATGCAACGGGAAAACATCTCGCCTTGTGAGACATTGCTAACATTCAACAATGAATTTGTTAAGACTAAGCCAAGCGTGTTCTCGCCCAGCGTAGCAAATTGAACCAATTGTGTGAAACCTTTTTCTATAGCAAATTCTGCAAACATAGCACCTTGGCCATAATTTGGCTATGTTAGCGAGCCTCAGTTTATTTCAGGAAAGTATAAGTCGCCCAATAGAGTTATTGGACAATTCACCTGGCTAAGTTCGTTCATCTGATCACTTGGATCAACTGTAAATTCAAGAGCACTGTTTGGAGGTGTGTAAGCACGTATTAATCTATGGTTATTTGGTATAGACAAATCTACGCACAGAATCTCTAAATTTATGTTAGAACGATTAACAGGCAATGATTTTACAGAGTAATCTACAAAGATGGCAACTCCTTTTCCACGGGACCTTGCCCTATCTTTACGGAACACTGAAAACTCTGGGCAGTTAATCATTGAGTTTGTAAATTCGTCTTGCAACCGTGTTTCCCAGAATGTAATAATTTTAAAGCTTCCATTATTAAGAAGGCACTCCAATATTGTTACTTTATTCGCTAAGCTTTGGCAATTACCTAGCTTGCAGTGTACTGGAGAAGCATTTGTACGCGTACGACTTGCCCCACATCTAGTCTTCCGAACCAGGATAATGGCTTGTACTCCATTATACTGCTGTTTACGTAAATTGTAATGTTTCTACCGGCTCCTTCAAACGAATATTCTACCGGATGGCTTTTGCCACCAAAGAGCTTGTTGTCATTCGTAAAACATCCCTTTTACACAAATAGTTTTTCGTTCAAAACGACATATTTGATGCGATTTCGGGAATCGCTATTCAGATCAGAATTCAGACTTTGAGGCTTTTTGTACAAAAGCGATAGACGAATTGGCTCTTCGGTTTTCATTGACCGCCGGAGAAATATTCCTTTCCATTGTTCGCTGCATTTCAGATTGTGGGCTTCACAAAGTACAGATTTTACCACAGTGGAGGAGTAGAGTCTTACATTAAGCAGTCGAGGGATTGAACTGTTTTAATTAGAAATTCATTCAGGACGTTGTCTCTTCGATTCAATTGTCCCCATTCTGAACACTGATTCCACAGCAGCACTCTGATCCAAATACTGGACAATTTCAGTTACTGTTTTAAGTTCGTAGTCGTGATCAATTTCAGTTAGTCGGCGTCATTTACAAGACATCGGCGATGTGTGTGTCGCACTCAGCTGTGATCATATTGGGACAGAAATTTGTTTTATCACCAATGTTTCTTGCCACAACTTCTGCAAAAGACAGCGGTTGTGATTGTTCAATTGCAGAGGCATTGTTTGTTTGAGTTGCGGGATTCAAAGAGTGTTTGATCGCAGCAAATGATGACGTGATTTCGTTCATTTGCGCTTGCATGGCGCTAAAACGAGCATTAATGGTGTACAGTTCGGCAGCCACAGGGGTTGTCTGGCGTGAAATGTTTTAACAGCTGGTACAAAGTACGTGCACAAAAGAATTTCCTTCAACTGCGGCAATGATTTGTGCGTTAAGATCAGTGCATGAGTAGTGAATCCGCCCATCGCGGCTATCGCACGCGAAACAGTCGTCCCCACCCTAGCGTTTGACATTCGCAACAAAGGGTTGAGCCGACAGGCCGTGTCGCGATCGAAGTTGCAGATGTGCTGGGCTGTGCTGCAGGATTTTGGATAGAACGACGTTTTGAGTAGTTGATTGATTTGAACCCTGATCGCCATGCGTCCGTCCTTGTTTCTCTTTCGAACCTTTTATTACGCAGGTTGGTTGAGGTCCATTTTTCTGTGACGAACGATCAATTTATAGGTATTGTCTGCTTCAATTGTCGAAGTACGTACCTTCAGATAGTATCTTCAGTAGCAATTTAACGTCCTAAGATAATAATTTGTTACATATCTCTGGCGTAACGCACCACAAACGCATTCATCTTTAGTCTTCCTCCTAAAACTGAATGCAATTGGGTTAAACCTTATCTAAATTTATGCTATTGAACATGGTGTTTGATTTGCTTTAATTATTGAGTACTATTTGGCGTTAACTATATGAATAGAAATAAATTCATATGTCAGATATGTCATTTATTGACATCGATCGGTTTTGTATTAAATGCATTGTTTTAAACTTAACAATAATTGACGCGTCTGATTCGATGTTAATTGATCGTCGTGCCATTTATTGCCATTGCGTTCGGTTTTGTACAATTGGATATCGCGTTTGATTTGCATTAATGATCGACCATTTGGTGTTAATTTTGTGGATATCTATAAATTACATATGTTTGATATGTCATTTATTGACACTGCGATCAGTTTTGAATTAAATGCATTGCATTTAATTTAACGTTAATTGACGCGTTTGACTGGGTATTAATAGACAGGAATGACATTTATTGACACTGCGTTCGTTTTTGTACTATTGGACAATGCGTTTGATTTGCATTAATTATCGACTACTATTTGGCGTTAATTATATGAGTATAACTGAATTACATATGTTTGATATGTCATTTCAATAATGCTGCGATACGCTTGGCATTACATGAATTTCCTTAGATTTAACATTAATTGATTCGGTATTAATTGACCTGTATGACACTTAATAACATAGCGTTCGGCTTTATACTACTGGACATTGCGTTTGATTTGACTCAGTTGTCGAGTATTACTTAGGGTTAATTGAATACGATACTTATGTTTGACACTGCGATCGGTGTTGCAGTAAATACATTGTGTTAGATTTAACATTAATTGACGCGCGTAATTTGATATCAATTGATCAGTATGACATTTATTGATACAGGGTTCTGTTTTATACTACTGGATATTGCGTTTAATTTGAATTAACTGTCGACACCTATTTTTCGTTAATTGTATGAATATAAATAAAATACGTATGTTTGATGTCATCTGTTGATACTGCGATCGCTTTTGCATTAACACTGTGTGGTTTAACATTAATGGACGTGCGTAATTCGATATCAATTGATCGGTATGACATTTATTGATACAGGGTTCTGTTTTATACCCCTGAATATTGCGTTTGATTTAAATTAACTGTGGAGTACTATTTGGCGTTAATTGTATAAATGAAATACGTATGTTTGATGTCATTATTGAAACTGCGATCGATTTTGCATTAAGTGAATTGCGTGAGATTTAACATTAATTGACGCGTGTTAATCGGTATTAATTGACCGGTATAACAATCATTGACACTGTTCGGTTTCGCATAACTATACGTTTGTTTGGAATTGATGGTAACCATCATTAGTTTTTATTTCCATATTGCATTTGATTTGATATTAATAAACATTCTGATAAAATTAGAACACATTAGCACTGTGTAATATTTGACAAATTGACCGTTTTGCTTTGACATAAATTAGCAAAGTATCATTGAAAAGCTCAAGCCATGACGAAATCGATACCATAATACGTCAGTTTCAAGTTAAACGTTAATTTGCCGGATGATGATACTTTGTATCTATTTTGCAATTGCTGTTAAATTTTAGGGCTCTTCAATTTAGCGAAATGTCCTCGCTGTTACTCGCGTTTGAAAACCGTCATTTCCATTTTGTCCTACGAGATTGTATAAAGTTGTAAACCACTTTGGACTTTGATGGGAAATTGGAAATTGCAAATTTGGAAACAGTAAAATCGAGTAGATGGAAATTTTAAAAGTGGATAAGTGAAATTTGAAAAAAAAGAAAATATAACTTTAAAGCATGACACATTGGGAAAATTAGAATTTAGAAGAATGGAAAACAAAGTAACCAGTAAAGTAGCAAATCGGGCAAAAACGAAATGGTAAATGGGATGTTTGAAAATGAGATTAATAAAATGTCGTTAGATTGGAAGAAATCATGTTGGAAAAAAATAAACACTTCAAATTTGGATAACATAAAAATTGTAAAATGAGAAAACGATTAAAAATTGTAAATCGGAGATAAATAATAAATTACGAGAAAGTGTTAAATTCAGGAAATATGAAGCGAAACCGAGAGATTGAAAAAATGATATATTGACACAACAGAAAATTGGAAAAGGAGGAATTATTAAATAGAAGCAATTAAAAGACAATATAGCATGCTGGTAGATTGGCGAGTTAGTGGAAATCAAAAGTTAATAAAAGATTAATCGAGGAAAATGGGCACTGGTAATTGAGAAAACTTCTAAAATTGGAAAAAGATAATGCTAAAAACTGACAGAGTAGCTAGGTGTGAAGTTCGAAGTTGGGAAAAGCAGAAATTATGACAATAAGAAATGCGAAAAAAAGGAAAAGCAGAAATAACATTGGAACATAGCAATTCGACAGAACAGAAAATTTTATTGAATTGAGTATTAAAATGTGGAAAGTTTTGTAAACTGAAAAAAGACAAATGAAAAAGTGCAAAATCGAAAACTGTAACAGCCCAATTCTTTAGAGAATGACAAAACATTAAAGGTGTGCTAAGATTATAGGTAATGAAGGGAACGGACGGCCGGACACCGGTGGAGTGTGACCCAAGTATAAGATGATCATTGTGCAGTATTATTGTTTTGTTATGAAATAAACAATTGTATATCGTTGTGTTGTATCCGTACGGTCACACTCCACCACCCGACGGTGCGCGGGATGATTTTGGCACCAAATATGAAAGGCAGGGATAACTATTAGGGGTGCCCGGTCGATCCTCGTGAAAAAAAATTAATGTCGTACTCAGTATATAAAATGTTTTGTGCATTATATTATACATGATGTTGCGCGAGGTACAGGTGTGCGTTCGGAAAGGCCAGGGACCAATGAATATTACAGAACCTTTGGGCGTTCAAGGAAAATGGTCGCCTCCTGCCTGATTTCGGCGCACACGCCAAAGGATCATCACTACTTAATATCTGCTGTGCATTGATACTCATTTTATATATGGTGTCTTTATATATATTACATTTGATCTAGGACGAGCTCAAGAAAATGTATTGGTGCTCAAGATCCTCGGCCTAAGCGAACTAAAATAGAGCCCCTCAGGATACAAAAATTTTCTAAGACATTATTTTTGGGTGCGACACAAAAACCTCAATTTTTGGGTTTCCTACAAATTTTAAAGGAACGAGGGTGACTGAACCCTCTTAAGGACACTGCTGGGGTGTCAAATTGCCCCGGCGGGTCTAAAAATTTGGATCCCCCTAAATACTTACGGACCCCAAACAGGCGCTTAACCCTTCAATTTTCTAAGCCTAAAAGGACACCCAAAATAATCTAAACTCCACGATTTTTGGACCCGGGACACTTATGGGGTTCTCCCTTAACTGTTTGCTCGAAAACCGGGGCCGCCCACCCCAACGGGTCCGCTCAGGATCCCCTAAACCCGAACTTAACTTCAAAATTTTGGGGTTCTATGCAGCTAAAACGGCCTCTAGCGGGCCTCTCGGTGGGAGATACATTAAATATTAAATTCTCGTCAGTAGCCGGCCTGCCAGGGCATGATTCTGGTCCTGCCCCCGGCCGCCTACTGTTCTTATCATCACGAGATATCGGCAAAAATGTGCCGATATCCCTATGAGCAAGCGGCACTCTGAGCGCCGCTATATCTAGCCTTAAAATTTTTGCCGCACCGACCAGCGGGCGGTTTTGTCCTTTGGCGAGCCTTGGCCACATATAGCTGCTGGCCGTCGTGTTGTTGTCAAGTGCCCACTAGGGGCTGGCATTAGCGCGTAGATATATTTGCAGTTGTTTACCGAACAGCGTACATATATATATGTTTAACGAGCAATGTTGGAGGGTCTGGCTGCCTTGGTTGTTTCGCTGATTGTAGCTTTGTTATTATATCTGTATATCATATTTCTCAAAATTTAAAGTGGCTCGTGTCAGTAGACTACTGCAGCGGTGAAACCAGAGGGCCGCCGTCAGTATAAAAGCAGATGGCCCGTGTTAGAATGGGACCAGTCGAGCGGCTCAATTTTAAAATTTGACGTTTGTCGGCGGTTGTCGCCGTAGTTTTTCATTGCTGTTTTTCGTTTCCCTTGCTTTCGTCTGTTGCGTGCCCGGGTGGATCTTCGACCTGCTGATGCGTGGAAGAGGTCCACCCGGGTTTTTCCCTGCAGGATTTTCGAGTTGTCGCCGAGCTTACGAGTTAGGGACCGCCCTTGCGGGTGCTGTGGTGTCCGTCGGATGCCTCGCGCACCCGTAAGTGCTGTGCCCGCGCTGGGGAGAAGGGGGCTGAGCTTTGGGCAAATTTTGGGGGCAAAATCGGGACGAAATTTGACAATAGGGATGACCCCTTGTGCTCGACTGGTTCCCCACCCGCTGGGTTGTATTATTCTTAGTGCCCAGGGGGTGAGTGTTTGAAGAGTGTACAGCGTGCTCTGTTGTTTAGTTGCGACCGCACCGGTGTATTTTCAGTTAGGTGCCTGCTGGATACATGGCCTGGGTTGGTTTTCAATAAATTATGGACGTCATCGTCCAGGCATCATCAAAGAATGGTTCGAAGGCTTGTCGGCGTGGTTGTCTCGGGTAAACTTATCAACTGCGGACACATAAAAGAGCCCACCCTGTTCTCGCTTCATTCGTAAGGAAATCGCAGCCCTTGCGGGTGCTGTGGCGTGCACCGGAGGCCTCGCGCTTCATAACCTTGCGCGCTTACGTTGAGCTGGGCCACATAAAAATTTGCAGGATTAGAAGTGGCGATAGAATGTCACGTGTTCAACGCGAGGATAGCTCTAGGACAAGGATTAGACAACGAAACTTTGGTAAAGGGTTACACATCAAATGGCGCTCGTCAAGTACTCTTTCGTTATCCAAAGGAAATGGCACGCCGAATTGGGAATAAAATTTCTGACTACATTCAAGTAAACCGCATGTGTATCTAGCACCTAGGGAAGGGCTTGTAGTTCTGTAGACGTAAATAATTACACCGTAGTGATATCTCGATCGGGTGGTATTTTCGTTTTGTTCTTGTTGATATGTTTGGTCAGAAAAGGGAAACCAAGGAATGAAAATTTTGTGTGTGATTTTATTAGGCGAACTAGTTCAATTTAAATCCGGCACCCTGCTTCAAGAAAAGTGTACGACCCCCACGGAGGTTCTCAAAGTTGTTTGATCTTAGCTTTCGTAAAACCCACGTCCCTCCGTGTTCCCGAATATTTCTATACATATAGGTCCGAGTAGGTTCAGTCTGTCAGCCCTACGTGGAACTAAGGCGACACAAACGCGCCTCTGCGCAACAAGGGCATAAGGTTTAGGCAACCATCACGCGGCTCGACGGAGCCTCTCGCGAACATGCCCTACGGATAGGCAAAATTTTCATCCTTTCATAAGGCATAAGATTTAATCACAGAAATAGAGGGAATGACGGGTCAGCCTTATTACCTGTGAGCAGGCTTAGGGGATGACCCTCCCTCAGGGGGACCTGCATACCGCTGGACACGTGGGCCATCATAGGGGCCAGGCCGAACACCCTGGTAAACCCGCCGGCAGCCTGCTAAGCTAAGCGGTTCCTTTCGGTCTGACCAGAGTCCACCGGGGAATCGTGTAAGCCGGGGTTGTCCGGGCACCGCCGTGAAATTCTGGCTAGAGTGGTGCAGCTGGGATCCCTTAGGGCCAGAACTGGTCCTAGCTAGTACAGTTGAACAGAATGGGAGGCAGCAATAAGCCCTGTCGCATGTCTGTTTGCACTTTAAATGGTTTTTGCGTTCGATTCTGAAGAAGGACAGGACAGAAAGACCTGGCTCAGGGACGAACATGCATCTGATCCAATAATATGCGTTTTAGTGGATAGACCGTGAGCTTCCATGATCCGATATAATAATGGACGGTGAACATAATCGAACGCGGGTTTAAAACCGATAAAGGCTCCCGCAGTGGAACTCGTGACTATATTGCAGTTAAAGACAATTTTATATCATTGTTGTCCAGCGGCTTACATAAAATCCATATTTTCGATACCGTGCGGTTTCTTCACAAAATGTTTGAAGCGATTATCAGCACTGTATTTATTACCAGCAAGGTGAGTTTGTCCTGTTAACCGTTACATTGGTAACAAACATCTTACCGGCATCGTCCTTCATTACCAGCGAGGTCAGTTTGTTCGATTCGGACTCATTGGTAATATAGAAATATTTCCTCGACCAAAAGTGAACTCTCTGGCGGTCGAACTCTCCGATCGACAGCAGCGTTGACATTTTGGCCTTGCCGTACTGAATTATTGATAATTAATTATTGCTGCTAGGGCATCCCCGTTTAAGAAAACGGACGGTATATCGACCATCTCGCCAGAAATATCAGAACAGTTATTGCGCCATTGGTATTGTGCTTTACGTCCGCCGTACGAATTTTGGCGCTAGTTGCACGATTTACTTTCGACTAACTTGGACTGATCGAC
This sequence comes from Trileptium ribeirensis, assembly GCA_030248225.1. NCBI lineage: Eukaryota > Metazoa > Nematoda > Enoplea > Enoplida > Thoracostomopsidae > Trileptium > Trileptium ribeirensis. The sequence goes on along the minus strand of JASANE010024123.1, from coordinate 121 downwards.
GTGGATGCAGCAGCAGGATCCGGCTTGGTTCAAGGGACGTTCCGTGCTTATATTATTAAGTGAACACGGTCAGTACTTGTTGTTAATGTGTTATTAATGTATATATATATTTTGGGTCATT
>JASANE010024122.1:0-14195 GCA_030248225.1 Trileptium ribeirensis | reverse complement strand
TGGCACTTTTTGTTTTTTCAATCATGCGCTCCTAAATTGGTGTCCGTGGTATAATGGCACATAGCAAGTTATTCGCTTTGTCCCGGTAAGGCTCTCATTGGATGCAACAATTTTCGGTATCGTTTTTCTTAAATCTCATTCTAAATTTTTGCTAAAGGAGATTATAAACCGCTCTTAACTTCAGCCAATGACAAAAAAGAGAACAAAGCGTTTGTAAGCAAATCATTTTAGCACAAAAAACGTTTATTTTCGACCATATGTGGATTTCGAAATCTTACGTGAACCGTGGTTTCAAAGTTTTATGTTGCTTTGAAAAATATGGCGTCACGAATTTCCGATAAAGGGGGCTCACCCTGTTCATGTACTTTGTCAAAATATTAAGTGAATAAAGTAGCCAGATGTTTGTCACGAAGCTTGCGAAATTTTGTTGCAACTATTGCGATTAATGAAATGAATGGTTAACGTGGATACCACTTCACATGCTCTTTTGTAAATTTATACCGGCTCCGATGTTCTATGACAGTTATTCTTGTAGACTTCGATTGATGCAACTTTGAATGTTGATACCCAAGTTTGGAAAATTGAAACTGAATTCTTGGAAATTTTAACTCCTTAGAAAAGAACCAGCAATGCCCGGAATTTTTGGATGGACGGAGGATTATTTGAATTTTTACTTCATCCATTTTATTTTCATATCAGCGTTTAAGAATTTGTAGAGACCGATTTTAACTGGCCGACTAGTAATAAAGTAGAGACCGCAACACTCAAAACGGCAGAGTCCAAAGAACCTGGAAAAATACAAAAATGGTCCTGGAAAATCTTAATTAGATTTAGATGAACACGGTGGTTCGTATGTAACTCAGGAGCGCGTGAGGCTAACTTTGCTAAAGTTGTCATACTGTATGTAATCTCAGCCGGTAGTAATCATAGTGACAAAAGTCTTACCCGTGTCAGTAACACAGTCAACGCTTCAATTTTTTCCAAGAAATAATAAAACCATTTCTCCCTACCGTCCATGAAGCGGATATTTCTGTGGATTCTCCGGTTTTGATGATAGTTATAGTTACCGAGCTTATTGAACGCTAACAGAAATTGGTTTCTCTCACAGCCTATTTGTGGCATGCTCGTAAAGCAAACATGCGCCGCAAAGATTTACTGCCCGTTGTACTAATGTTCGTTGTTACATATGGTGTAAACAAGAATGTAGCCATTGTGCTTACATCGCCATTATGTAGTTGCCACTACGCAGTTGGCGAATGAGTCGGGCGACAATTTGGTTCGATCAATAAACGGCAACAAGCAAAATTAGTAAACACTTGTTACGACGTTGGAACATAATCGCGAGGTACAGAGCAACAAGATTTGAGACAACTCTTTGGACATGTAAGTTTATATGATTATAGCTTGAAAACAGACACACTATTATTTTTAAAATTTCATCGCATACATTACGTATACACCACTATAATACTACAAAAAATACGAAAATATTCCCGGAAATATCATAACTGAATCCGAAATAGAAAGTCTTCACATCCACTTAAGAAAAGTACATCGGTCCATTCTGCTCAGCGGTCATCATTGTACAAAACTATGATACTGACACACTCGCTGTCGAATAATTTCCTGTATTTACTGTGCTGTACTGTCATTAGGCAATAAAGCGCTCACCCCGAGCCTTTCCAAAGTGTCGCGAATATATCTCGTCGGGCAACACAATGTGTAATCCTGCAACTCTCCACAGTGGACCGTAAGGCATTTCGAGGAGTGAGGGTGTTATCATCATCATATTTTTCGCTGGATATATACATTTTTACGGGCTCGGCACACGGCAAACGATGTTGCTATGCTATCAGTCACAAAAAATAGGCCTACAATAAATATTAATATACAACCGCAAGCCCGCGAGCCGAGACCATCATTCTGCTGTACATTTTCCAACTTACTATTTGGGCGCTGGAGACTAGTTTCGACTTTGGGGTACAATTTTTGCAAATTACGAACTCATTTTACACGTAGGGTTCAAGAACATGGTGAGACCGGCTTGTACTGCAGTGAACTGTACCACTATGGCACAAAAGAAAAATTGAAAACAAAAAATAGATATTTAAGTTTATACCTGTCTGGGCCATATTTTCTTTGCAGTTCCGAGTTTAATGCGAGATTCACAGACATGGGAAGCCTCGACGCATTGAGCTTTATGAGCGTCTCGTTTTTTTATACGGTCCGTTTTAAAGTATAAACCGCATGGACCCATTTGCATATTCGACAATCACTCAACCTTGATGTAGCATGAGCCGGACTCCTTACAGACGCAATCCCATATTGTTTCAGACTTCGTAAAACTATTCATCTGCCGAATTGTTAGGCCGCATTAAAAATCAATTAATTTGGGAAAGGAGGTTTTTTGGAGTGGTTTTACGAACGCTTGGTCAGATTTGTAAAATATCAGTATGTTGCGCACTTGAACCCCGACCCATAACTTGTCTAAAGGCGAGACTTAACGCATATAATAGTTGTCACTTCTTGCGTTCGTTCATTCGATCCGGCAACGGCGTTGTAATGAGTATTTCGATATATTTTATCAATTTGCTGTGCAATTATTTTTAAACTATTGCGTTTGATGTTTTGTTAATTTTGCACCCACGGCAGATTGTCCGATAAACTGCATTGTGTTGAATTCGGAACGAATAATAATTGAAGTTTGCGGATAATTAAGCTTCAAATTGTAAGTCATTTAATAGTGACCTGACGACGAAGAAATTTGAATATGAAACGTGGCGTCGAATGGTTTTTTGTAAAATCTGTTACTAGACCGGATGCATGTACTTTTTCTTAAGTGGATGTGAAGATTTTCTATTTCGGATTCAGTTATGATATTTCCGGAATATTTTTCTGTATTTTTTGTAGTATTATAGTGGTGATACGTACGTATGCGATGAAATTTTAAAATAATAGTGTGTCTGTTTTCAAGCTATAATCATATAAACTTACATGTCCAGAAGACTTGTCTCAAATCTTGTTCTGCTCTGTACCTAGCAATTATGTTCCAACGTCGTAACAAGTGTTTACTAATTTTGCTTGTTGCCGTTTATTGATCGAACCAAATTGTCGCCCGACTCATTCGCCAACTGCGTAGTGGCAACTACATAATGGCGATGTCTAAGAGCACGATGGTACCCTCTTGTTTACACCATATGTAACAACGAACATTAGTACAACGGGCAGTAAATCTTTGCGGCGCATGTTTGCTTTACGAGCATGCCACAAATAGGCTGTGAGAGAAACCAATTTCTGTTAGCGTTCAATAAGCTCGGTAACTATAACTATCATCAAAACCGGAGAATCCACAGAAATATCCGCTTCATGGACGGTAGGAAATAGTTTTATTTCTTGGAAAAAATTGAAGCGTTGACTGTGTTACTGACACGGGTAAGACTTTTGTCACTATGATTACTACCGGCTGAGATTACATACAGTATGACAACTTTAGCAAAGTTAGCCTCACGCGCTCCTGAGTTACATACGAACCACCGTGTTCATCTAAATCTAATTAAGATTTTCCAGGACCATTTTTGTATTTTTCCAGGTTCTTTGGACTCTGCCGTTTTGAGTGTTGCGGTCTCTACTTTATTACTAGTCGGCCAGTTAAAATCGGTCTCTACAAATTCTTAAACGCTGATATGAAAATAAAATGGATGAAGTAAAAATTCAAATAATCCTCCGTCCATCCAAAAATTCCGGGCATTGCTGGTTCTTTTCTAAGGAGTTAAAATTTCCAAGAATTCAGTTTCAATTTTCCAAACTTGGGTATCAACATTCAAAGTTGCATCAATCGAAGTCTACAAGAATAACTGTCATAGAACATCGGAGCCGGTATAAATTTACAAAAGAGCATGTGAAGTGGTATCCACGTTAACCATTCATTTCATTAATCGCAATAGTTGCAACAAAATTTCGCAAGCTTCGTGACAAACATCTGGCTACTTTATTCACTTAATATTTTGACAAAGTACATGAACAGGGTGAGCCCCCTTTATCGGAAATTCGTGACGCCATATTTTTCAAAGCAACATAAAACTTTGAAACCACGGTTCACGTAAGATTTCGAAATCCACATATGGTCGAAAATAAACGTTTTTTGTGCTAAAATGATTTTGCTCCGAAACGCTTTGTTCTTTATTGTCATTGGCTGAAGTTGAGAGCGGTTTATAATCTCCTTTAGCAAAAATTTAGAATGAGATTTAAGAAAAACAGTACCGAAAATTGTTGCATCCAATGAGAGCCTTACCCGGACAAAGCGAAACATTTGCTATGTGCCATTATACCACGGACACAAATTTAGGAGCATGGAAAAACAAAAAGTGCCAAAGGCTCACACTCCCAACCTGGGGAAGCCAATACAAACTATGTAAGTCTTCCAAATATCACCTACGAGAATAAGCTTATTTATTAGTTGAAAGATTAAAATGTTAAATTGAATTTGAGGATTTTGTGATTTTCTAACGTCGCATAGTACAAAATTCATGAAATATTCACACGTAACCTGTAGTCTCGACTATAACATAGCGCTATCGATTACTGCCCGTTGTACTAATGTTCGTTGTTACATATGGTGTAAACAAGAGGGTACCATCGTGCTCTTAGACATCGCCATTATGTAGTTGCCACTACGCAGTTGGCGAATGAGTCGGGCGACAATTTGGTTCGATCAATAAACGGCAACAAGCAAAATTAGTAAACACTTGTTACGACGTTGGAACATAATTGCTAGGTACAGAGCAGAACAAGATTTGAGACAAGTCTTCTGGACATGTAAGTTTATATGATTATAGCTTGAAAACAGACACACTATTATTTTTAAAATTTCATCGCATACATTACGTATACACCACTATAATACTACAAAAAATACGAAAATATTCCCGGAAATATCATAACTGAATCCGAAATAGAAAATCTTCACATCCACTTAAGAAAAGTACATTGGTCCATTCTAGTAACAGATTTACAAAAAACCATTCAACACCACGTTTCATCTAGAATTTCTTCGTCGTCAGTCACTATTGTAAAATGACTTACAATTTGAAGCTTAATTTTCTGTCCGCAAACTTCGATTATTCTCGTTCCGAATTCGACGCCGATCGTATGCGGACAATCTGCCATGACTGCAAAATTAACAAAACATCAAACGCAATAGTTTAAAATAATTGCACAGCAAATTGATAAAATATATCAAAAAATACTCATTACAACGCCATTCAGAATGAATCGAATGAACGAACTTGTACGCAAGAAGCAATTGACAACTATTATATGCGTTCCCAGTCTTCGCCTTTAGAACCAGTTATCGGGTCGTTCAAGTGCGCAACATACTGATATTTTACAAATCTGACCAAGCGTTCGTAAGAATTCGCTCCAAAACCAATCTGCTGCAATTAATTGATTTTTAATGCACAGAACAGCATCGGCAGATGAATAATTTTTTACGAAGTCTGAAACAATATGGGATTGCGTCTGTAAGAATCAGCTAAAATACTACATAGAGGGTTAAAATGATTGTCCGAATATGCAAATGATTCCATGTACCGTTTATACTTTTGACGTCTAGAACGAGACGCTCATAAAAGCTTTCGAATACATCAAGCTTCCGCATGTCTGTGAATCTCGCGGTCAAGGTTTCGGAACTGCAAAGAAATATAGCCCAGACAGGTATGAAATTTAAATATCTATTTTTTGTTTTCAACTACGGATTTTCTTTGCCATAGTTGTACGAGTTCACTGCAGTACCGCCGGTCTCGTGTTCTGTTGAACCTGTACATATAAAATGAGTTCGTAAGTTGCAAAAATTGTACCCAAAGTCGAAAGCTTAGTCTCCAGCGCCGATGGTCAGCTTGGAAAATGTACAGCAGAATGATGGTCGGTTCTATACGCGGGCTTGCGGTTGTATCTAATATTTATTGTAGGCCTGTCTTTGTGACTGATAGCATAGCAACGTCGTCTGCATATGCCGAGCCGTGGAATATATATCCAGCGAATATGATGATAACACCCTCATATTATCGAATGCCTTACGCACGGTCCAGTCGACTTCAGATTGCGCATTGTGTTCGACAATATAGAGCCGTGTCAGTTCGCCGGACTTACTTTCGAAAGGCTCGGACGTTTTATTGCCTAATCGAGCAGTACAGCACGGTGATCAGAGAGTATTCGACAGCAATGCCTCAGTATCAATAAGTTTGTACAATGATGACCGCTGAGCAGAATGGACCGCTGCTTTGAAAGCAATAGACGCAACGGTAGTCGGCTTACGAACTAGTAGTGGAATGCCACAGTTCCAGTAATAGATTTAGGGTCTGGCCAATAGTTGGAATATACAATGTTCCTTAGGCGTAAACTGCTTACGATGTGTTCGGAGAGATTACAGCTCCAAGGATGTTGAAAGCGATAATCAGCAGTGAGATTAATTTGTATATAGTTAAAACGCAACAGTCTTGTGGAAAGGGATGTCAGCAACACGTCATTTCTCAAAGATAGTTTCGTCGGCCCCGGTCCTAATGATAAGGTACTGCAGTCGATTGTTTAGTGTATAGCATTCTGGCAGGGAGTAACCGGAATTCCGGTTCCGGCGAAAACCGTGTTCTGGTTGCGGTTCCGGCAAAGGGCAAAAACCATACCGGAACCGGAATTCGGGTTTAAAAAGTTTGTTTGAAATTTCCACGTTTTTGCTTCATCTGAGATCCAAACATATGTAATATATATTATACAATGATCAAGCTCCAATACAACCAAGCAAAAGAAAAGATTAACTAAGCAATTTGCCGTTTGAGACGTAAGTAGGGCACATAATTTCAGTAGGAATTTTTCATAATAACCTGCAGGAGTTTGTTAACACATCAGAGCCAGGTCGTTGCTTGTAGCAGCTATTTTACACATCCAGAAGTCTGTGCGGTACGTTTCAATTAACCCGGTCCAATTCGGTAACAGAGTATGGCTAACGCAGAAGTACTTAGGGTATGCTTGGCTAACATAAATTGCTTCAAGAACCCGCCAATGCGCTTTTAAACTTGGTAAATCAGTCTAAATTGAACTAAACTAACGTTATCTGCAACGCAGCTAGAAACTGCTTTCTTGCCAAAGAACTGTATTTATTGAAACTGTGCGAGCAGCATCACAGTGTGTCTCATTTATAGCATTCTGATTAGAAAGTTATCATCATTATCATCTAACTTACGGGCACTGTTTGTCCAACGCTAGCCTAAACAGTGTACCTGAACAGAAAATTACCTTCTATCTATTATTTTCTCTTAGAATCATATAAACAAATAATTTTAAGTTTCCTACGAAGATCATGTAACAAACGTATGTGTAGTAAACGCAGGCGGCTGGAGACAGAGCGAAAGTGTGTATTCTACGCTCCAAGCTTTGTAAGCATATTCGATTTGACGTAGTATACGCAATGGTGAATAGCGGAAGGCATTTTCTGCGCTGGGTGTCCAAAAATCGACATATTTGATCGATAAATAAACATTATTAGCTTCCTCAGTCTCTTTAAAGTTTCAGAAAGGCAATAATACCATCGCAATACATTAGGTTTAATGTAAACGTTATTTTTAATGCATTTTAAATCCACTATACCTTGATTTCTTCCTTCATCTGTTTTACTATATATAAATTTCGAAGATCAAGTTCCGGTTCCGGATCCGGTTTAAATGGACGGTTCCGGTTGCTGCTGCTGGCAAATTTCGGTTCCGGTTATTCCCTGCATTCTGGTGATATCTCATCTCCGCCAGCAGTTCTGCCGATGGGCTAACTATTCATTGAACGCTCGACTTCTGATATTGTAGTACTGTCAAAGTGACAGTCGTAAAAAGCCGTAAAGTTAATGTCATCAACTTTGATAGATAGGATTACGTTGAACTTCCTTGTTAGGAAGAGCATCTATATGCTGGCGTTAGCGAGTTGATTACGCGCTTCAGTGACGAATGGATTTAAGACAATCGCACTGCTCCTTGTGTGCGATGCAGTAGTTGCAAAAGCTTCCTTTATAAGCGGAGTCATTTCTATATCGTAAACAGCAGCTGCCCGGATAGACTCAGACAGATGTTGTCAAACTGATTTTTGCCGTTTTACAAAACATCTACGAGAGGTTGTGGTATGAACGATTTCCAAAACATAGTCTGTTCATTTGTTTGGTTATGAAATTGCATGAAGGGCATCAAGAATGGTTAATATAAAGGTTTTTTCAGAATGTTAAATACAGCTATTGTTATCTAGAGGGCACCACAAATATATATTTTACGCCTTTTCAGAGGTTTTCAACAAGTTTACGTTCAATGAACCTAATTTCCAGAATACATGATGTGTTCTATTTTTGGTTATGCATTAAGTGCATCAATCAAGGATGGTCTATATATATATATAGATTTTTTGACCGATACGATAGTTTAGATTTTGCTATATAGAGTCCAACTTGACTATGCAAAGCCTTTTAACGGGGTTCAAGGGTGTCACGGCTGACGAATCCGATTGTCAATATGAAGTGCTTTTTCATTTGTCTGACTATGTACACATTGAGTGCATGGCTCTTAAATTTGAACATGGGGGCATGCCCCCATAATTGGTGTCGTAGTGGACAGGCCAGTCACAGAGCGACACGCATAATAGTTGGCGTTGTAGCTCCGCCCAGACCAGGATTTAATCATATTAACCAGATGTTTTTGGCTAGTACACATCAAATTCAAAAACATGTGATAACAAAACAACATCAATAAATGAAACAACACTCGCTCCGGTGTGCCCTCGATTGTCAGATATATGCTAGTAGACGATGGAAATTAAAAATTAAACATATGGATGTTTATGGAAAAGGTATACATTAATGATTAAAACACCTGGCTTTTCCAAATAGTGGGAAGGGGTGCCTCATGTATATCTATCACCGCATTTCGTACCTCCAAGTGAATTCTGACTTCCTCCAGTTTGTACCCCAGATAGATTCTGCGCTGCTAAAAATATGCGAAATTTTCACCATTGAGGCTAAAAATATGCCGACTACACCTGTTTTCACCAAAAAATGCCCAAATTTACAGTTTGCTAAAATATAGCCTTTATAGGCATCCATAATTGCCGTCAGTCGTTACACATTTGACGTTAGTTTAGAGTTAGACTGCTTTATACGTGAGCCCACTTGAGGCGTGTACACCACGGATGTCCAAATTAAGAACATCATCGTGCAAAAAATTAGCGTTGACATTTCAGTTTAGCGAACGCGAACATGGGTAATGTGTAAACGAAATTAAACGCTAATAATATAATTTATCAACGAAATTTGGGTACATTTCTCACTTGTGTCCGCGTTCATCAAAAGACATACTATGGTCGCGGTTTATGTGTGCATTACGTATATTGTAAGCATAACGCGCCATGCAGTCGCGTTTTTAATGTATCCGGTCAGAAATCTGCGAGACAATGAACAGCAAAATAGTGACTGCCAGCTGCACCTATCGTGTCAGGACATTTAACGGAAATGACAACTTGAGTAAGCTTAACCGCTTTTACAACTGAGAACTGACTTAACAAAATCCAACCCAAGCCAATCATTACTTGGATAACTAGGGCAATTGCGCCCCGGTATTTGCAGTTCCCCAGTTCCGAACTGAGGCATCCCCCACGTATCCCGCAGATAAAATATTGCTAGCTTAAAGAAACCAGAATAAGACCGGTATTAATTTAAGCAATTTCATGTGCGACAGTAGATTATTTCATCGCTCAAAATTTGGTTACGACGCATTTATCTGATCACTTTCTAAATGAATCCGTATATGGTCTGCAAACAGCTTGTGTGTGTTCCTTTTATCTTCAATATTAAATAGTTTAATATCATTTTTAGACAATGTGCAGGCCACAGTGGGAGACTTGGAATGTGGTGTCTCAGGACCCCTCCAACTGTGGTCAGGGCAGCACCTTTATATTTCTGGCTGCAACGGCGATCATCCGCAGCACAATCTAAGCCAACAACAGCATTTCCGATAATGACCAAGAAATCAAATAGAAACGTACACTTTTTCTCGGTAAACTGATGTAAGAGGCATGACTTTCCGACACCCATATCGCCGATAATGATATATTTAAATATATACGAGTAGTTGTATGGACCCGAGTTAGCGGCCATCGTTGCTGATATAACATATATTATGAACAAAGCTAATATTGAAGCTAAATCTAAAAATCAAATCTAAAGATTATTTATGCATCACAAGAAAACTTTGCACTGCTAACATCATTCGAGAGGCCCTCGTCAATGTTGATAGCTTTAGGATCTATATACAACTGCCTTTAACAATTTTCTGCCAGCGGACTGAAAAATTTTTACCTAGTCTGGATCAACCCGTAGAAATAAAAGGGAATTTCACTGCTGAATTGTAGTGATTAATTATCGTCTCCGAGGTTTACTAAGGACCTGTAGGGGATAGAGCACACTTGGAAGGGCAGTCCTATATATGTGTCTACGGCTCCAGAAAGTGGTATTTAATTTTTCTCTCTCATGTTCCTGGAGTCTGCAGGATTTTGCGTTAATCTTTATAGTTTTTTCGCACATGTGTTCCCCATTTTCTTCCGTGGCATGTGGCCATTTGCTATAACATGTGCACATTGTTGTTGACACGGAACGAGCCTAGTTCCCACTGAGGGCGCTGAAAGAAAATCATGAAAATTTTTCTGTCGCTATCATTCATAACTCATTTTCGAATGGACGGATTTCGGCAAATTTTTTTTCCGATAACAAGACATCATGATGTCCCTTTAGATGAAACCGAACAGCTATGACCTCATCTTCCGGGTCAAAATGATAAAAACATGTTTTTATGTGTTCTTTGCGAAATCTAGCCATAGGGGTACCAGTTTTTCGCAGAACACATCTCGCGATACAGGCTTCGATTCGAAAAATAGAGACCACAGAATCAGGTCATCGAGATCTGCAACTTTGCTGACCACGTCTTTTTTGTGGGACCACTCCCTGGGCCGCTAAAGGCCCGAATATGGTTCGTCAGCCATTTGCCAAAAATAGCGATTTTTCAAATTTCGCCGCGGTTCAGGGGCTTTACGGCGACGAAACTGATTTCCAATACTGGGCTCTCCAAATTGGGTGGTGGGCGCTCCCTGGCTTTTTGCGTCCCCCTGGTTCAAAACAGGTGCCCCCGGTGCATGTCCCCTGGCAAAATTTTGGGCTGTCCCCGATTCATTGCCTCTTGGCAATTTGTTTCCAATCGAAGTAAATAAAATTTGATCAAAATTTGTACTAAAAGTCCGTTCTGAAGCAAAAAATTTCGCCAATTTTGTCAAAATTTGCTGCAAAATAGCTTTCTCTCTCCACCAAAGCGTTTTGACATAGTTTATGACACGATTTTTATCCGGTTTCCTCTTGGCACAATGCCCCCTGGCAAAATCGGGTGCTCCCCGGTTCATTCCCCCTGGCAAAATTTTCAGCGAATGGAAAGCCCAGCAATATGCAGTGCTTTTTCACTTGTCTGACTGCTATATAGGTATTTCTCTGACGACTAAATACAATTATTTGGTTATCTAGAGTCCAGCGCACTTGCAGTGGTCAATGAACTCGATTTCTGGAATATATGCTGTTTTCAGTTCTTTGGTTACGCATTAAGTACTGGTCATCAAGGATATATAGGATTTCCCGTAAGATGAATACGATGGTTTCGTTACCTACAACCAAAATGGTTTCGTTACCTACTACAAAAATATTTGATGCTTTGTTTTCAATGAGCTTAGGGTTGACGATGTTTCAGGATTTTCAATGGATTCAGCAGAATTCAAGAGGTTTTAGGGTGGTATATACATCAAAATTAACCTGTTACATGTGATTAAACAACATAACTGAAAAATAAAACCACTTCCACTTCTTTTCACTCCAGCTTGCGCGATCCTATTAAATGTGTGAGAAGTTGAGCCGCGTTCTACTAACCCCTGATACAATGGCTATCGATTCGCTAGTTCGTCACCAAAGACAGCGCTTGTTGTCGAGAAGCAGAGCTTAGCGTTCTTTTGTCGGTGCAGAAAAAATTTGTACACAAAGGGCTTCGCCTATGCGTCTTTGTGCCCTGTTCGTTGACGGCATTTGGTTTAACACAAGCTCAACGTGCGGCTTATTACAAAACTGTTAACAAAATTTCGCAAGAATTATAATTTGGTGGCCGAGTTCTATCAACTGTACTACGATCGTTCCAATAAAAGTAGTAACACGGCTCCCAAATAACGAACAGATGCACCGAAAACAAAATAAATAAGCTGGCGGCCTTTAGATATAGTGCACGCTGGTCAGCGTCAATAAAGATGAAGTCCTGCCTCTCAATAGCAATTGCCAGCAATAAAGCGTCCCAACTAAAATTCAGCTCATGAGATCATATATAGAAGATATAACTGAGAGATCAATATCCAAGTCTATAAGCTATGATTAGTTGGTCCTACTTCCTCGTATTCATTATACAAATTTTAATGTAAGTGAAACTAAACTATGACTGACTTTATTCTGTGTGGAGTATTGAAGGATAATGTATGCAAACGCAAACCACAAACGCTGTTGTACCTGAAAGAGGCTACATCGGAGGAGCTCGCCCTTCTGAAGCCTGATATGGTTCAAAAAATCGACGTGAGTGTGCGAAAAACGTGCGTTTTCGACCGATAGAATGCATTGATCTCGGATGCACCCAGATTCGCATTTAAGATGGGTGTTATTCTATTATAAGAACAAGGCAGTTGAACGGGATCTGGGCGTATATCTCCGATAATCTAAACCCAACAAACCACTGTGTCGAATCAGCACGTCAAAGTAACAATACAATTCGGCAGATGGCTTGAAATTCCATTTTATAAATGAAGCAACATTTCTAGCGATTTATAAAGCACTAATCCGTCCGCGTTGGGAATATGCATATGTTTGCTGGAACCCAAACTATGCTCGCGACATCGATCTTTTGGAGAGTGTACAAGGTTGAGCTACCAAGCTTGTACAAAACCTTTCAAATTTGCCTTACAATCAACGCTTATCGCGCTTACGTATCCAAACTTTATCAACTCGTCGAATACGCGCAGACTTAATTATGCTCTACAAAATGGTAACAGGCCTCGCAGACTGCCCAGCAACTAGATACTTTAACTTCGTGACTGATAGTCGACTACAGGGTCATTGTCTCAAATCGCATTCACGTTATACGCCAACCGTAAATGCTGCACTATACTCCTACGCCTAAAGAACAATAAATATCTGGAACTCATTACCCGAACACAATGCACTAGGCCCGAGTCTCAAAATGTTCAAACACTTCCTCTATGTCTCGAACGCGTTACCAGATCTGTGAAGTGGCACCCTCGCTGCTACTTCTCTTTACTTCGCAGAAGCAACTAACTCAATACAATCACGCTCAGCCATTCTTTCACGGCTATCGTTTCGTTTCAGCAGGATATTACGGCGGCCGAAAAATGGTCCAATGACAATTATTTACATTTTAACTTTTCAAAATGTCAAATTTTGTGTTTTGGCCACAATAACCCAACCCATAATTATGTACTAGATAACAAGAAGATTGAAATTGTAACTGAAATCAATGACCTTGGTGTTACAATTACAAATAACCTGAAATCGTCAGCTCACATCTTACGTATAGTGTATTCAGCGTATCGTATTATGCGGTCTATTGTTAGGATTTTTAAACCACTACAGAAATCTGTATTTCTACCGCTTTACAAATCTTTGGTTAGATCAAGGCTCGAATATGGTACAGAAGCGTGGAATCCATGTATTTTACGAGATATAGCACTGCTTGAAAGAGTACAGCGGTGCGCTACAAAACGCGTGTTAGGTTTACATAACTTAGATTATCATGCGCGCTTAAGGTTTCTTGGTCTTCAAACGTTGTCCACTCGTCGGGTGCGACAGGATATGATAATGCTTTATAAACTATTTAATGGTCATTTCAAGTTTGATGTTTATGATCTAGTGAAGCCGGCTATGGACGTTGGGACACGGTGGCACCCATATAAACTGCGTTATGGTAATCCGCCACGTCTCAATATTGCGCGATCCTTCTTTGATCATCGTGTCGTAGAGATGTGGAACAACTTACCCAACTATGTGGTTACCGCCCTCACTCTTCCCATCTTCAAACGTCGGCTTCATACAC
>JASANE010024120.1:0-68391 GCA_030248225.1 Trileptium ribeirensis | reverse complement strand
TGTAACCGAAGGAATGTGGTTTAACTCGAAGTCGCTGAATTTTCGCATTTAAAACTTTACTAATATATATATGGTCCAGTGTCTGAATCGCAAAATTTCAAATAGTTAAATATCAGAATATGACATGATACGCAGTATTGTATACACTGTATGTAGCAGTTCTTAAGTTTTTTGATGTTACTAATTTTTATTTTACAATAGTTTCTTAAAAATCAGAACACACGTCACGTTGAACCTCATTTAAAAAATAAAAATGTGTCAAATACACATCATTCTTGCAAAATAAGGCATGCTATATTATGTGTCTCAAGCTTTCTATTTAATTTATTCTCCGGTTTATAACCTATACATCAAAAGCACAACGTCTGAACTCTGAAGTCAAAGTGTACAGAAATGGCTAAAAGAAATATTTAATCGTACCGAGTGTGAGCAACTACATTTAAAATGCTACGAATACACAGCCAATTAATTACGTTTATCGAATGTAAAATAATATTGTGTATGCGCTATATTATACACTTCTGCATGGTCGCTGTATTATGAACCGTCAGCGCAAACAAACCTATTGACACACTATGTCCGCAATTTTACAGTTATTTGCACAAAATATTACGATACAAATATTCTTTATTTATATTTTATAAATTTAACACAACCAGCAATGTACATATTGTGAAACTATCATAAATCTTGTCTAATAAGAAATTGGGCCGATATTTTCATTTTGGCCATCAGTTTATAGTTAAACATCATTTATGTTGGAAACATTCTGCTGATCAAAGACAAAATACCCATGCGACTTTAAGGATTTAGAGGTAGCACGTCGTCATGATAATATTCAGATGTTTTTGAACGATTAGCCAAATAAATTTTATGTAAGAACGTAACAGAATTTTGTTTTTGAATTGACAAAATTATCTTGAATTTGTAAATATTCTAAATACTGTGAAGTCTTCCAGTAGGGGCAACCACTCCTTCCATGTGACTGTGTAATTATATAACTATGCAACGCATGCTGACACTCCGGGGTCGGCGGGGGATCTCAGGAAAGTAGAGGCCTGGAACAACAATCTCAAACTGGAGGGGGACACATATGTCAAACTGGTGGGTTCACCAATACCAAGCTGGAGGAAGCACCAATATCAAACTGGAGGGGAGAACCAATATCAAACTGAAAGGGGTACCAACATCAAACTGGAGGGGCACTAACATGAAACTGGAGTACAATTCCGTAGAGTTCTATGTATCAGTGTTACATACGACATGTGCATGTACCACTAGTTAAGTACGACATGTCGTATGTAACGTTGGTTACATACGACATGTCGTATGTAACAAAAACTTTCGAGTAGAAGGGCGCATTATCGTGTGAATCAGCAACTACCGCTACTGTTCCCGGATCCCTGCCTTCAGCCGGATTTGCTTTCACAAAGCCCATGTTTTATAGCCGTACAACTTAAATGTATAACCGTCATTGGTTATTTATGTAACACTGCGTGACCTCACTCACGCTGCTTTTTACGAGAAACAATTGTTAAGGTTTATTTCTCTATACCAAAACCATACCAAATCGGATCATTATGTGGTAAAATTTTGTAGCAAGTTGTTTCATTTGGTTCAAATTTCGTGATGCATGTAAAGTCAAGAAATTGAACTATAGTAATCTTAATACGGGTACAGCTTGCTACTAAAGACAATAAAGATATCAACGCTCCAAATTGTAGGTCGGAACATATATGTAAGATAAAATTTCATTGGCTACTATCAGCAAGTGTTCATTGCATATAATTATGTCGACAAGAATAACGTTCGGTCTTACTCATTTACTTCACAATTGCGGTATTTTTTCGGCCTGTCATCCCGATATCTGCAGTTGGTTACGGAATTGGTCGCCGGTGGCTTCTTGAATAGAAGCTATGGATGCTTGGCATTGCGACATTAATCTCAATAATTATTGAAAATCTGATTGTTTCTAGCTCATCGAGGAAGCTCGGAGTATACCCTGTAACCCCTGGAATGTATATATTTAGAAATGAATGCATTGATAGAATAAGGTAAAGCATATGAGCATGATCGAGTGTAGCAGAAATATTTAAGAGCCTAGCAAGAACATTTCATGCCATTTCAGAAGTTTTCAATGTGCTTTGGTGTCGATGAACGCTATTTCCAATATATAGTATGCCTTTAGTTGTTCGGTTATATATTGTGTGAAAGGAATCGAAAATGAGCTATATTTAGATTTTTCGGTACGTCGAATACTATGACTTCATTTACGGATATATATTTCATCCATTTTTGAGGGGCACTAACATAAAACTGGAGCGTGGCACTAATAACAAACTGGAGGGGGCACCAATGTCAAACTGGGGGGCGCACCAATATCAAACTGAAGGAGGGCCAATATCAATAATGAGCTTGCTGTAACAAATTTTTGTTTCTAATGGCTAGCTGCTAGAAACTTTTCTCTCTTACAGTCAGCCATTAAATATTTGAAATTCTAATGGATAGCTATTAGAGACTTTTGTATTTTATAACTGGCTATAAGAGACAAGAGTTTCTAACAGCTAGCCATTAGAGATAATAATCTGTTATGGCTAGCTGCAAGAGATTTTAGTTTCTAACAGCTAGCTGTTAGAGATTTATGTATGTATTGGCTATCTATATAAGGCTAATATCTCTTACAGCTGTCTGTAAGAGATTTAAATATCAAACAAGCAGTCACTAAAGACAGAAATCTCTAGCAACCGCTTGCAAGAAACTAAAATATCTTATAACCGTCCATTAGAGATTTAAGTTTCTTGCAAACGGCTGTTAAAGACAAAACTGCCCACTTTTTGTACTCATTATTCTGTGAAACCTGCATTATTGGCATAAAGATATTGTATGGAGATGGACACTGCTGTCTTCCTAAATATATATTTCCGTAAATTAAAATGTTTATCTTTTCTTTTGTATGATATTTTAAATTTTTTAGAAAAAATCGAGTGAGTTTTGACAATATATATTTGTAAATCAATGAAGCACTCTGTGACTATTAAGATGATAGAAATACATTAATTATTTGCAGTTATAGTGAAATCTGTGTTATTGATAATGATAATAAACAATTCAATATGTGATTACCAACAAGTTATTGTAACAAATAAACAAACTTTATCTTCAGGATCCGACTTAAATCGCTCCAAGCGTTTATCGAAAAGGACCAAGAACAACGTGAATCACGAAGTCAAGCGAAGCGCCAGATAATACACGATTTGGCATCACAGCGTGGCCCACTGCCAATGTGAGGATTGTTTTTGATTGATTTGCTGTGAGTGATTGATACATTTTGAAAGATTTTAGTGCTCTAAAGCTCTCGTTAAAATACATCATACTCTCAACAAAATGAGTCCACATTCTTAAAACAAAACGTTCAGAAATATTCAGACTTTTAGCACATGGCTCAAGCATAGACCTTCGTCACAGTGCACGGATTTAGATATAATTTTAGAGCCTGAAATGAAACGCATTCTATGCCGTTCTCGATATAATAAATTTAATCCTGAGCCTTAGCCTAGGCTGAGGTCATTATATTAGCCTTTGATAAATCCACTAAAAAATTTTTTATTGGCACATTTCTTTCCAAATCGTATAGATATAATAGTGTTTATATATAAATTACAGGCCCAATATACGTGGCGGCCATCATTATCATCCTACTGAACTGGCTACTGTTAGATAATTTCAGAAAACATTTTTTTTTGCAAAATGGTTCACTTTGTCCTATCAGATAGCAGTAGAAAACTAGTCTTTAACAAAAAGCTCGATTCCCGATGCTGAGCCAAAGGCAACAGCCGGAATATTACCTGAACATTTAGTTCCGGTCAAATATGTAGCAAATCCACGGAGCCTCCGAGAAACTATGGAGAAATACTCACAAAACGGAGCTGTAAACTGAGCAACACTGAAATGAAACTGAAACATCGCCAACATTACCAGCTTAGGACAACAAATGTGGACTCTGACATGAAGTTTAGTTTAAGTATTACCACATTCAATCTGAGCACCATATCAGTTTTTTCTAATCTCTTCCCTCTCTGTGCGGCGTTTACGTTATAAAAACGCCCGCCATGTGGAAGATTTGTGCACGTGTGGTCATGACCATACCATGGTGCATGGTACTCGCAAGGCGGTCATAGTATAATGACGCATCTGTGACACCAATAATTTAAAAGCTCGAATTTATCTTTTCGATACAAATAATGAACAGCTAGCAATAAAGTAACCGCGCAGAAGCTCTAACCAAACCCAAAAGACTATACAAATTTTAAGTCAACAGAGCATTAACACGGAATGGCCCAGAATATTGTTGTCTAAATATTGCCGGGTTTAATTACAATATGCACGGTTCCCAAATTGTGTGGCAATATGCTGTTCTCTCGTTGGATGATAATATATGGACGATAAGAAATATATACGAGCACTCCTTTAGAGTGTGGTCATACGATCTGAAACGATCAACAGAGCATGCACAGTTTTGTCGAATGCTGCAGCGTGAAAAACACATACATACATATTGGTTTATATATTAGGTGTAGAGTTTGGTCGTAGCTGGTGGGATCAAATGTAATGCGAACACAAATCAGATCTGAAGGATGTGAACATGGCTTTATGAGACCAACACGACAGTTTTTGTCCTCCACGCCAAGAAGCCGGATCATAACTAACATAAAACAAACTAACTTTACCATACACAAATATGCGAACATGAGGGAGACCATAAGTTTATAACCGTTCACAAAAACTCACATCAATAACAGCTACAAACGCGAAGTGTGCAAAATTTACATCCTGTATATTTCATTAAGACTCAGAACACAATTGATATGAAATGATACCGCAGGAGTTATAATACCTGGACTATTAACGATAACCATTGAATATAAGATAGTAAAGCAAAAATGGGTTTTGAATGTATTAACACTATCTGAATATTTAACGGAAAATCTTAAAATTTACATTTTTTAATTAAACACTCTCCCATAGCGTCATACATTTTAAACAGCATATATTGTAAAGCGGTATGCTAAGGGAGTTCCATCCGAAGCGTGCGTTCATACACGCGTTGCTATACGGCTGCTTCGTGAAGTTTTCTAAGAAACCGAACAAATAGCTGAACGAGCAACCGATCCTACTAGAAATTGCATAGTGGCTAGAGTACGCTGCTCGTAGGCAAATGATTAAGGCATACTCCACTGCTGTAGCAAAACAATTTTCAACATGGTGCAAAACACATATACATTAATTCATTCGGAAAATAGATATTAATTCATGAATATATATATTAAATAAGTTAATGAAATTAATATATTAATTAATTAAATGAAATTAAATTAATTAAAATGAATTAAAATAAATTAAATGAAAATTAAATTAATAAATTAATGAATATATTAATATTTTATGAATTCATGCGGTTAATTAACAGAGTAAAATTTGGATTTAAATTATTTTATCATATTTTGTTTTTGCCGGGGTCAGTCTCAATATTCGATCACAACCCGAACAATTAAGTGATGAAGAGCGTCGACGTATTGAGCACGAATGGATCATAGCCGCCGAATATCGTGAAGCTCAAATACGTCGCCTTCAAGGTCCTGAATCAGGAACGATTGTTGATCAAATTCGAAAGTTTAAACGATGTCGTCGATGTCATCGCGCTATTGAATTGTAAAAAAACAAAACAAAAATGATGATGATATTAAGCGATATGGCAAATATTTTTTTAATTTTGTAAATCTCGGTGAGTTTGAAATATTTAAAACAATGTTTTGTTTGCATGTCTCGGGTTTTAGAATTGAGTACTACAACTAGGGTCATAAAATCTGTTATAAAAATTCAGTGCTGTGTCTTGCAATGACTGGTGTAATTATGTGTAACTAAGCTAATAGTTAAAGATCATGCCAAGTTTTCTGTCGAATAAAAGTATAATTAAGCCCAACCCTAACACTAAGCATAAGTTTGGCCTTGACTCGAAATTGAACTCTTGATTGTCCACATGTGGTATTCATGCCAAGGTTATCCTGTCTGAAGTTATAAGATGGAGAAGTTAGCCAAATCCATAATTAACAGATGTTAGGAGAGTTGCTACTCTAACTATATCCGACCATATCTTTTCGCATCTGTAAAGTTCTGGCAATAGTACAATGTCGCAAGACACCATTATTTAACACGAATTAATGAAAGCTTGAGTTTACTACGCAATAATGGGGCTAATTTAGTAACTACTGCCTTTAGATTTACGTCTTATCTCAATTATAAATTTTCGGCAATATTACGCAATATTCGCATTAATGGGGCTAATCGCAACTATAAACTTTTGGCAATGTTACTGTATCACATGACACCATTATATATTTAAATATGAATTGATGACAACTTGAGTTTACTGCACAATGAAGAGATTAATTTAGCAACTACTGCCTTCAGATTACATCGCAGCTGTAAAGTTTTGGCAATATTACAATATCGCATGACGCTAGTATTTAACACAAATTGATAAAATCTTCACTTTACGAAACAATAAAGTGGTTAAATTATCAACTATTGCCGTTGGAGCTTGGTGTTTGAAATGCGAAAAATACAGTTTCTTATATAGCGTTCATATAAGTTATTTTGTTATTAACTAATTTAGCTAACGAATATTTTTGAGTCAACGAAAGACCGAACCAAATGCACGCGAAGGAACGCTGCTAAAACGTAGACGATATAACTTGTTAAATATGACTGTAAGTATAAAAATTCCAAATTTAGCTTGCAACTAACTAACTAACTTACACACCGCTAATTTGTTGTGACTCATTTTTCTTAAGTCAAATACTCATAAATTATACTTTTTTTCAAACAATTTCATCCAAGGTCCTTTATAAATTAACAATAAGAAACAAAAACACTAGTAAATAGTAAAAGTGTTTTGAGAGAAGTATACATTTTAGTGCATTTCAAACTACTATAGGAAAAGGTGTTAGAATAATTCCGCCTAGCTCATATTCTCTTAGGAGTTGTTGTAATCGATTTTCGGAACAATTCATGACATACTGCTAATTAATACTAATTAGTGCGCCTAAAACGACGCACCAATCAACGGTGAACCGAGTGTGTACATTTTTTATACTACCTAGATTCAGTAATAATACAAAAAACAATTTCGTGCATAATAGTTCGTATATTATCAAAATGCCAAAACAATAGTGGTGATATCTATCCACTGTATGTCACACCAGCCAGTAATACTACTAATCTCTAAGATATATTATTTCAGTGTGATTATACCGCTGTAAAATGCGATTCAATATTAATATTGCGACGAAAAGAAACTTTCTTTTGTTCATAAATAATACAATCTCCAAAAAAAGTATCTGGTATTTCATAAATCTGATACTACGAAACGTTAAATAGGTTAAAAAATTCAATATCGAAATACCATGTGAAAATATAACTTGCTACAAAAGCTTCCTTGATATTATTCAAGCAAAAAATATATACATTTATTAGAGTTGGGGAGATTCGCTAGCAACTGCGATCAAACTCAAAACTAGTCGTTATTCGGCATGCCGGCGGTTATTACAAGAGCGGAGAGCTTGAAAAATACATAAAAATAATGTGATTTATAAATTAACAAATTATCACAGGTACAACAAAGTTATTTTTTCGTATTTTGTTAGAGAACCAAGTTAAGTTTTGGGCTTCGCAAAACTTCTTTTACCTTATACCTGAGGAAATAACACGTCTATCGAATCTCAAAACTAATGTAATTTATCGTGCAAAAGTAACACAACCGCTGCTAGACCAGCACACTTATATTGTAGCCCTTTTGCCTCACCATTTTCGAACTAGTACCGATAATTGATCGGGGGAGAAATTTGACGTTCACTGGTTCAGCACACCAGTTGCGATAGCCACCGGATGAGCACTAGCGCAGTGCTGTACAGTAAGCCTATATTTTTGCAGGTACAAACACTGAATTGATGAAGACTAAGAAGCGAAACATAAATGAATAGTTTTCATATTTGCATTAAGATGTTGCTCTTTTTAATTCTGCTTCACTTTCGCAATGCGAAAAACGAGCAAGCAGAGGCGGCCAATCATGCAGAACTTTGCCCAAAGTCTATTATTTACGGCATAACTTTGAAATGAAGTCAGCCAAATTTGAATGCAGACTCTCGTTGTCAAGTTGTTCTGAATTTCACGTTTTGTTTAATTTCCGGTGTGTTTACGATTTTCTTGCGCAAAAAATCGTACAATATTTCGCATCTTTGCAATTGATGCAAAGTATTTCAACAAGCACATTACATTAAAACTTTCGTGCTAACAATCATAACCGAGCTTTCTACATTTTTCACTCGGTATAATTTTTAGCTAAAAAATTGTTACACTACTTTCTGTCTTCGTAATTTTTGCACAACGTTTAAATAACACCGCTTTAAAAAATTGCTACTCCAAAATACCTAAAATACTTTTTATGTTCCTTAGTTCTTACAAAATTTTTTTATAAAATTTTATATTCAAATAGCTCAAGCGACGTCTTAAGGCGAACAATGTTAAATCTACAATGCGTCTAAGCAAATTAGCTATATTTATCATTGAGCTTTGAAATACAAGATATGTTAATGTATTTAATCTCAGATGTAGTTGTAGAGTAACTAAGCTTAACTGAAATCATCAAGTCAGTCGTTGTACAAATCAGCAGCTGGATACATAATCAAAAAAGACTGCCGCTCGACTAAAAATACAGTGCATGTTAATATCTTGCAGGCAGGACACGGTTAATTTAATAAAGTACAATATATTTTAAGAGCAATATACATTTATTATCACAATACCTCCACTATTATAATAGTATTATTTGGCTTAGCTTTCGCATAGACTACTTACAGCTTATAGGTAAGTTTTTGTATTATTACTATTGTTATAGTTTTTATAATCTCAATATTTTACCGTATTAGAAAAATATAATAAGCTTCTGAATAATTATATGGCACCGTTGCGGGCGACCAATTATGTATTTATATGTGTATTCTCACATAAGTAGGAGTTCATCAGGCAAAATCTATGCACATGATGACATTACTGTTGGTGGGTACGCATTCAGTTGCGCTTCCAATTTTTGTGCATCTGGGCACTGCGTAGCGTTTTCCATTATAGAAAAATGCAGAACTAGTACGTATGAGCATATGTATCGGCGTTATGATAAAGAGATAATGCAATTTACGTATTCGATTCCTGCATTTTTGGTTGTACTACGTAAGAGCGAGCGACAACGATGGTGGCAGAACTATAAACCCGGCTCGAATTTCGTGCGCTAAAGGCCCAACGGTAATTGGGAATATGATTATATCAGCGCTCTTCGTTATGGTAAATATCAACATATTTCTATTATAGAAGCAGCGTCCCCAGTCCCCCGAACCACTCTTGCTTCTTGTTAGAGACTGTGTGTAATATTTGACTAAAATATTATTTGATTCCAAGGAGAGAAAACGTTAGTATACACTTTTCAATGACAACTGGGTGTATATATAATTGCGTTGGAAATAATTTCAGACTGAGAATGTGCGTTTCAGAAGACATATAATGTTTTTCGAAAGCATGATCATAGCCATGTACAGTTGAAGCTCTGCTTTCGCAGCGCACGTTGCTGGCGTAGCGTGTGTTTTCCCCAACGAGCAAATAAAATACTGCTGGCTAACCTTACAAATTTCTTAGCACCGTTTTGTCGAAGTCTGCATTCGAATGCGTGATCATAGCCATCGTATACAGTTGAAGCTCTACTTTCGCAGCGCACGTTGCTAGCGTAGCGTGTGTTTTCCACAATGAGCAAATGAAATACTGCTGGCTAACCTTAGAAATTTCTTAGCACCGTTTTGTCGAAGTCTGCATTCGAATGCATGATCATAGCCATCGTGTACAGTTGAAGCTCTACTTTCGCAGCGCACGTTGCTGGCGTAGCGTGTGTTTTCCCCAACGAGCAAATAAAAAATACTGCTGGCTAACCTTACAAATTTCTTAGCACCGTTTTGTCGAAGTCTGCATTCGAATGCATGATCATAGCCATCGTGTACAGTTGAAGCTCTACTTTCGCAGCGCACGTTGCTAGCGTAGCGTGTGTTTTCCCCAACGAGCAAATAAAATACTGCTGGCTAACCTTACAAATTTCTTAGCACCGTTTTGTCGAAGTCTGCATTCGAGTGCATGATCATAGCCATCGTGTACAGTTGAAGCTCTACTTTCGCAGCGCACGTTGCTAGCGTAGCGTGTGTTTTCCACAATGAGCAAATGAAATACTATTGGCTAACCTTAGAAATTTCTTAGCATCGTTTTGTCGAAGTCTGCATTCGAATGCATGATCATAGCCATCGCGTACAGTTGAAGCTCTACTTTCGGAGCGCACGTTGCTAGCGTAGCGTGTGTTTTCCACAATGAGCAAATGAAATACTATTGGCTAACCTTAGAAATTTCTTAGCACCGTTTTGTCGAAGTCTGCATTCGAATGCATGATCATAGCCATCGTGTAAAGTTGAAGCTCTACTTTCGCAGCGCACGTTGCTAGCGTAGCGTGTGTTTTCCACAATGAGCAAATGAAATACTATTGGCTAACCTTAGAAATTTCTTAGCACCGTTTTGTCGAAGTCTGCATTCGAATGCATGATCATAGCCATCGTGTAAAGTTGAAGCTCTACTTTCGCAGCGCACGTTGCCGGCGTAGCGTGTTTTTTCCATAATGAGCAAATGAAATACTGCTGGCTAACCTTAGAAATTTCTTAGCATCGTTTTGTCGAAGTCTGCATTCGAATGCATGGTCATAGCCATCGTGTACAGTTGAAGCTCTACTTTCGCAGCGCACGTTGCTAGCGTAGCGTGTGTTTTCCACAATGAGCAAATGAAATACTGCTGGCTAACCTTAGAAATTTCTTAGCACCGTTTTGTCGAAGTCTACATTCGAATGCATGATCATAGCCATCGTGTACAGTTGAAGCTCTACTTTCGCAGCGCACGTTGCTAGCGGAGCGTGTGTTTTCCACAATGAGCAAATGAAATACTGCTGGCTAACCTTAGAAATTTCTTAGCACCGTTTTGTCGAAGTCTGCATTCGAACGCATGATCATAGCCATCGTGTACAGTTGAAGCTCTACTTTCGCAGCGCACGTTGCTGGCGTAGCGCGTGTTTTCCCCAAAGAGCAAATGAAATACTGCTGGCTAACCTTAGAAATTTCTTAGCACCATTTTGTCGAAGTCTACATTCGAATGCATGATCATAGCCGTCGTGCACAGTTGAAGCTCTGCTATCGCAGCGCACATTGCTGTCGTAGCGCATTTAATCCCCGAAGGGCAAATGAAATACCGCTGGCTAACATTAGAAATATCATAGCAGCGTTCAGTCGATGTCTGTAGAACTTTCTACCTAGATGTATCTTTCACAGGGACCGTTGGGTTTACCGTTACTGATCATTACTGACTAGTAAGTACAAAGCACCAGTAAATATCAGGATACATTATATACTACGGATAGCTAATAAACTAGTTTAAAGCATAATTATTCATAGTTGCACCTTATTTCCAATCGGACCGTTCACTGCAAAAATACTGACAATACAAGCCACATTTAGCCAAATTCGGACCCGAAAAATGTTTTACACTTATATTTTGAAACCAAATCTGAAATCGGAATGAATCCAACAATTATTAGTGCGACAAGTGCACAGTGAAATCTTGAGCTAAAAATAACCAAATACATATTCCAAATCCATGAATGATAATAGTATAATACCTATATAAGATACACGAATTTTGTCCCAAAATCATATTTGTGTATATCCGTATGTTTCGACAATATTGGGAAAACCCTAAAAAGTAATACTGCATAAAGGTACAGGGATTGTCGAAATTTAACCAAATACGCCAGTCAATCGCAAGTTTTGATAACAAGAGCCATACCTACGCAATTTTCAAACAATATTGAGGTTGTTTTGCTCTATTACATATTCATTTGCCAAAGGGATGGTTGACAAGACATTAATCCTGCGGATGTAATATCCCATATCACTTGTACTATGAAAAGTTTATGAAATCTAAATTCCGATTCTTAAAGTGTGCTCACACGCTCAAACTTTTTGTTCAAATTTTGATCAAAATTTGTATGCACATTTTTTGCAAGTTTGAACGTGTGCACACTGTTCATACTTTTCAAGAATAGTTTTTGAGTCAATCATGAACGAGATGTATTGCCTGAAAACGTTTAAGCTCAAATTTTAATCTCAAATTTTGAAATATAGCAATTTTCATTTAAAAATTACGTTAAATTTTGAGCTCAAAATTTGAGCAAAAACTTTGAACGTCTGAACACGCCTTTAGCCTTTTATCGTCTAAGCGATAACAAACAAAGCTTAGGTAATGTTGTCCCGCAACGTTTTGATTACAGACCTGCTCGACTAGCAGCATCCCGAAAAAGCCTTTACGAAGCACAACACCGCTTCCTAATGTACATCAGAATATTTATTATTTTTAACAATCGTCACTTAGATTTTAATACAGCTTAAAAAGATGTCAGGAAAAGGTTGAGATTTTCACCTTTGGCACCATAATGTTTGGTGAAATAGCTTTTAATTACTGTTGGGTGTTATAGACCCTTAGGTCCTAGCAAACATTATATGAGCTGTACCTTTTCATATATGCCTACTTACATTGCGCTAAATATAATTTTTATATTTATATTCTTAAACCACGCGGAACGTGGAAATGAAATTATTTATACTACTTCTCAGAACACAAAATTGAATAACACCTACGTATCACATGGCGAATTAATAGGAACATAAAATAATACTATATGTTAGAATAAGTAAAATTATAGCTTGAAATCGGTGAATCATTGAAACTTGTCTTGGTTTATGTATATATAAAAGTTTTCTCACAATTTTACTGGTTGATGGTACAATGTTCATATTTTTATTTGAAACTATCGTTATATTTTTGTTCGACGCTGTTTTAATAGTCTCTAAATAGCAGCGGCTTTCCTATGTTAGATTCCCAAGAAAATCATACTATTTTTAGCAGTTTCCTTTCTTCATTTAAAAATTGGTGCGATAGATATAGTAGCTGTTAATAATTTTAGTGAATATAATCTTAGCACCAAAAAAGTATCACAGTCAGCTTTAAAATGATAAAGAAATTTTTTTCAGATAGTAAAAACTGAACCATCAATCGATAACCGTTTCGGCCCAAGTAACACTGAGAGGCGGTACGTTAAAGGTTTAGAAAAAGGGACAGCTTAGAGCGAGGGGTTCGGGGAACGGCGGCTCCCCGACTTAGGCTCACGCTGGTGTATGTGTCATATAAGGGCCTTAGCTTAGGCTAAAGCTAAGACTTAGGCTTAGTATATCAAGAACGGCATGGCCTGCGTTTTATTCTCGCCCCTCAAGACTTGGGCACAGTTTCAGTAATCTACTAAAAATTATGTAAGATAACTATACTCTCTTAAAATTTGTATGATGATAATTTCATACAGTTATTGTCTGTCGTCATTTAGCTATAATTTTTATAGAAATTAGCACCAACACGGGCAATTGTTCGGCGAACTAATGAACAAATCTTATCTGAATTGTGTACCTATTTGTATATTATGTATTACTATGTCAGCATAAGTTGTAAGAAATTCACCACAATAAATATACGAAACATTGTACATAAACAGTATGAATTGTAACACATTATATGTACGATTAGTTAGATATCGTTTGCATGAAATTGCCCACAAAGAATTGTATCATTTGTTACACGTAACTTTGTAAGAAATTGAATGCAGTATATGTATGATAAATTGTATATTATTTTCATGAAATTGCATACAAAATATGTATGATTATTTGCATGTAATTTGTATAAAAATTCAGATAATAAATGATTGTTTTATCGCACATAGTTTATTAGAGAAGCTGTATAACTCAAACATATCATAAAATTGAAAATTAGTGCAAAAATTCCCATTATATAAAAATCTTCATACATTATACGTATTTTGTTTTAAACAAATCTTTATAAACATTCATAAATTACTTATATTATAGTTAATACAAAAATATATGCAAATTCAAACATTACTTATGGTGAGTGTCACACAAATATACAAATACTTTTATACAATTTATATATAATTATTTTTATATATATTTTACATATATATTTTTTTATTTTATATATATATATTTACATTACAAATATATATTCAAATTCCAACATTGTGTATGCTACGTTTCATGCAATGTATACTCAAATTCATACAATGCATGTGCTATATTTGACACAAGCATATGCGATCATTCGTACATTTTTATACTATACTATATTATATACTATACTATACTATATTATATTTATACTATACTATACTATATCGTATTTTTATACATTTTTATACTATCTATACTACATATTTTATACTATAAAGTGATAAACTTCAATCAGCTACAATTGTACGTTTTATAGAAACGAATCTAAAAATTCAGGCAAGAGAGAAAACCTCTGCGTCAAATTCCATACAAAATTGTTTTGATATTCATGCAGTAGAAATGTATGAACTGACGCACTTCGAATATGTATGTAAACCAGACCATACAAATCATGTATGACACTGTACACATACATGTATTATACTAATACCAACAGTGATGTATTGTGCTGTTTGGTTTTGTGTGTGGTTGTTGGGTGTGTATTGTATTTGGAGGGTGTGCTTGCTATTTTCTAAGTGTGTCCTTTAGCTTTTGGGGTTGTATACGGTCTGTAGTGCGTTTTTGTTGTGGTTTTCTCTTCTCGATATTCTATCTAGCATATGCTTGCTCTTTCGCCTGTCATACTGCGGACGCGTGTAGCCTGTCGGTGCGGTTACGGTACTAGATCGTTGTTTATATATTAAAGCTGGGGTTTCTAAGCGCTGTTGTGCGTGTGTTGTGTGTGGTTGGTGTTGGGCGTTATGTGGTGGCATTAGCGTTTTCCGTATATGTCCGCTGTTTGGATTTTGACCCTGTAGCGCGCTCGTGTAAAGTGGGTAATTGTATATAATGAGGTGTCACCTTACTCTTTTTTCTTGTTTTTTTTTTTGTTTTTTTATTATATTGGTTATAGAGAATAGTATGACACTTCCCTGCACTCACACGTAAGCCCGTTTTTGCTGTCGCGGGCGTTTTCGGCATGACCCCCAATTTATGGGGGGTCGAGATGCCCTGACCCCCAGTTTCTGGGGGGGGGGGTAGCTCGGACCCCTCCCAGTTTTTTTGGGTGGACCCCCAATTTCAGTGGTGAGGTCGGACCCCCAATTTCTGTGGTGAGGTCGGTTTATTAGGCAGCTGCTGATAAACCGACCACCCATAGAAATTGGAGGGTCCAACCGACCCCCTCCCATAAATTGGGAGAAGGGGGTTCGAGCTACTCCCCAGAAATTGGTCCAGAACACTACCGTTGAATGTAAACGCCCGCTACATCAAACACGGGCTAATACATGAGTGCAGGGAAGTGTCATACACTTCCCTAATGCACACCTACTAATACTAATACTATACATATACGTATATTATTAATTTTTAAAAGGCTATATTATTGTCGGCATGGGCAATAGTTTTAGGAAGCCGGAACTGAGCGATTTTCAACGAGAAAAGCTCATATTTGAATTCAATACTTACTATGGCAAGTGTTAAATATTTTAACATTTTAGTATATTGTATTTAAACTTTTTAGTATTTTTATGCTCATAGTGGAGTAAGTTACCTCCCTCAAGCGCCATACCTCCTACTGCCTGATCGGCTACCCCGCTGGCAACACCCACCCCCACACCGGGAAAGGCTGGCCCCTCCCCGGGACCTCGGACATCGAGCATGTATTAATTTCCTATAACTTACGGCAAACAGTTCGGGAATGCAGTAGTATATATGTTGTTTCCGTTGATGGCGAGAGATAAGCTTGTTACAAGTGCAAACGTACAGAATACGACAAATTCAGTTAACACAACACTTCACAAAATGGGCTGGCTTTTTGAGGCTTGTTGCTATTAATGAGTTAAAAGCAATGGTCAATGCACAGCATCTGGTTCTTATCGTAGCGATGTAATAGGAGATCATTTTGAAAATTTCACAGTCCACGGAGTCAATATATTTCAAATTTACATACATCGTTGCGCAGTTTGGTCTGTCTCACCATGATAGTTCCATTATATATTAGTAGGACACAACAGATGTTAGGAATCAATATCTACTAACCAAATAATAGTTTGTCACTAATAAAATTCATTCAAACAATTTCCTGGTCTTCTATTGAACTTTCAACTTACTTGTTCTACTTTCCATAAGGCGAAATTGTCGTTTAAAAACCTTCTAAAACCGTTTGCACGTCTACTGCCCAGATAGACTACTAAATTTTTGAAATATTTTTATATTTCTCAAAATTGATACGAGTGCGTAACGCGAGGTTACAATATATCTATTTAGCTTTTCGCTGCCTATGTCTATCCCCAAAAAATTATCATCTACACAAATATTCTGGCAGCGGCATTTGAACACAGCATGAGAAAGAACTCGTTAAACATTGACTGGCGTCCAAACAAAGTTCACAGTTGGACCGTAATTTTAGTCCGAACTTTGACTTCATCGTTCTTTCGGATATGCAAAAAAGTTTGAAAGGGATCTATTCTTAACAATTGTTCTCTGTGACATGTTGATATTATTCATATGTGATCCAGATGATACTGGCTGTCCATTGTGATAAACTTACGTGCCGAATGAAGTGATAAAATCTAATTCTCTATTATAAGTATTTTGGCAACTGGCTTCTGCGCCACATTTGGTAGATTATACACAGAATCTATGGTTACGCAATTATCAGCATGATACCTGGACTATATCTCAAGACTAAAAATCTTAAGATTTGATTGTGTTTATCAAACTTAGAGATGTGCATCTAAAAGACAGTGTTGCGTACGATATTTATAGGCTCAGTTGATCTTAGCAAAAACAAGAGTACACATTTGAAATCAAACCCGTCAAACTCAAGTTTGAGGGTTTTTTGGTATGAACGACAGTGAAATAATTGCAATTTACGTGAAAAAACAATATATTGCAAATTTTAGTGTGGAATTAGTCGGCGTAAATTTGTAAAACTTTGCCAAGTTGAATACAAATCATGAAAGCACTATAGCATAGCAAATAGCATATTGTACTTCATTGCTGTTTGAAACTTAAAGCATATGTTGTGTTGAAAAACCTATGTCACAGAAATCGTTTATTGGCCCCATGTAAAAGTGTATGACAAAAGTGTTATACTAAAATTACATGTGGCTACAGCATTACTCAAAGTAAGGGCTCAATTATTGTGACTAGAAGACTTGTCGTACTGGGTCCATGCGTTCAAAATGTACTTTGCAGAGTAGCTATTTTATTTATTGAAAACTATAATTAATTAATAAATTATTCACCTACTGAAATTTAATACATCTATATTGTATCGATTTAATTTTACAAGTGACACTGTGCCTATCAGCACCATGGTTCCACTGTAGCGTCTGGCCGCGGGGACAATTTTTTTCACTAAAATGACACAATAAGTGTAGAATTAGATTGTACAAACAAATTCTTTTGGTTGGAACAGGCTGAATTAAAACCACAGCCTACGCTCTCTCAAAGCACTCTCGGTTGATTTCGTTTTTAGAATATATTAATTTAAGTATCGACGGTGTATTTTTTCTTAACTTTTTGTCTTAAAAGCGTCTGAAAAAGTAGATATATTTTAGTAATCTGGTTGGGCAAGAGACTAAAGCCACGTTACTCCAGTGTACACAACTATAAAATGGATACTTGCTTACTCAGAAGCTAAAAAGAGTTTCCTTGCCGGAACTGGATCCCTTAATGAGTTACATTTCGTCAACTCTGGTTGTGATTACCGCTCAATGTGAGATAGATCATGTTCTGCATCCTATAAAAAAGATTTGGGGACTTTTAATAATAACTGCATACGTGTCACAACACGGTTAAACAATGGTAGCCGCCATGCGGTACCGTCAAAGGGATTTATACAGACGCGTGATCTGGATATTTTTAGCGCTCACCCTCACCATACGGCGAACGTGTTTTGGCCACAACTCATAAGGCAAACCATATAAATTTGCAGCAATCATTTGTAAAAATAATAATGTGTATTACAGTTTAGAGCGCTTTAGGTTTTGTCGATTTATAAATAAAACAGTAGTGTTATATACCGAACAAGAAGTAGCTAGTATGTCGCCGAAAATGTTTGGTAAATGCTGGTCAAAAAGGCAGTTTGTAGTACTTCAGGTTTTATCAATTTATAAATGGAACTGTATTGTTATACATATACCAAATAAAATGTAGCCAGGAGGTCGCCGAAGATTTTTGAAAAATCGTTGTCAAAAAGCTATCAGGTTATAGTGCTTCAGGCTTTGTCAATTTATAAATGCAACAGTAGTGTTATGTACAGGACAAGAAGCAACCAGGAGATCACCGAAAATTTTTGGTAAATCCTGGTCAAATAGCTATCAGTTTTAATTGTATCCTTAGACGAAATGTGACTTCCAATAGTAAAATACTATGTATTTCTGTTTTTTAGATCTTAACGGTGACGGAAAGTTGACTTGGGAAGATTTCCAGAAGGCAAAAAACGTATGGCAAAAACGTTATCTGAGTGCTGAAATTTATTTACAGCAAATGGTGTTTAATTTGCTAAACGCTCGCCTAAAGAATAACTAGATAGCTGTATTTATCTATGAAAAAGTGGGGAATCGAGCGGGCTTGTAGACACGACATGTTGACAACTACACTGACAACCTGTTTCTG
Source organism: Trileptium ribeirensis (assembly GCA_030248225.1). Taxonomy (NCBI): domain Eukaryota; kingdom Metazoa; phylum Nematoda; class Enoplea; order Enoplida; family Thoracostomopsidae; genus Trileptium; species Trileptium ribeirensis. The sequence continues at coordinate 49,525 of JASANE010024120.1, read as the reverse complement.
GAACAATGACCTGTTATACAATTGTGACGGGACTTATAGAAAACGTCACGGTTTGACCGAACTTTTATATGCCTGAAATACAATTATTGTAATATCGCACGAATTTTGTAGCAATATTTTACTATAGATAAATAAAATATTGCAACAAAATTCGTGCGACTTGAGATCTGCCAGCAGTTTGGAGAACTGGTCAAAAAATCATAAATATGTTTCATCTTTTCTTGTACTGGTTTTCACGTTTTATTGGAAACAACGCGCCGGACACAAAAGAACATTAGCAATCTACATCTTATGAACTATCATTTAGCGTTTATATACTTTTATAATGAATGATAAATGAACTATCATTTAGCGTTTGCTACTATTACGTTTCTATATAAAAACAATTAATGTAAGCGTACACCTTCAGTGTTGCAAGGATTAAATTAGTCTATCATCTAATGCTGCGTTTACGTTATAAAGGACCCCCATGTGAAAGTTTTGTCCCCGTATTGTCTAGACCACACCATCCAGTGGTATATATACGGTATAAACCCACACTATGTAATGCAAAATACGGTGTATGAGACACCATTAACGTAGCTATAGTGTCTTAATCTACCTACTGTTTTTACTGACGGTGTCAAGGACACCATACACAAACCCATTATATATTGCGTGTAAATAACAACATGGTGTAGCTAACACCATATAAAATTTATGGTGTTGTCTACACCATACTATTACCGAAATTACACTGCCTATATATACCATCAGAAAATACCATCAGAAACACCATGGTGTCCAAGACACCATATAATTGATGGTGGAAGAGACACCCAGGGGGGCAAAACTTTCACATGGGGGTCCTTTATAACGTAAACGCTGTATAAATTCTGCCCTGAAACATTTTACTTCAGGTTTATACGGACAGAATGCTGATTTCACACTAATAATGAAGCCAGTATAAAGTTATTGCTTGCGTTTGCCTACAAAAAAGTTGTATAGATACACTCAAAAGCTGTTGTTGAAATGCAATTTCGCACAGAAGAAATTTAGCTGAAATGTAAAAATTGGCCCTCAGTCCAAAAACCAACATACATCTTAAAAGATGTAAGAGCGAAAACCAGACTGACCTTTATACTGAAACATGGTGTTGTACGACTGATACTCCTAAACAACAGTCAAAGATATACTGTTGTACATGTATCTCATACATAGAAAGAGGCACGAAGTCCAGGGGGATAGCCGAATGCCGGGGTAGAGGCCGTCGGCCTCGGAAGGGGGTAGAAGCGGTCAGCGTGGGAGGGGGATGTGTCGTCCTGGGCGCCCCGAAAACCACCCATCTTTTCGATGGCTACAGCACCGGCAGGGTTGGTGTAGGGTGAGCAATCAAAGGGTAGCCCAGCCCTCTGGGGGACGAGTGTTCAGAGCCTCGGGTGGGTAACTATGAGCATGTATTATGTGTGTACCTGTATAATGACTAGTCTCTTTAATGAAGCACTGCAGAAAACTCAGTACCATCTGCAAATATGTTTCCGAAATATAGTGGCTATCTCGCGATAGTTATACGGTTATGTGCATGCTGGTTACTATGAGTTTACATATACATATAGAACATGACCAACTTGCTACATTTCTGGGGGACCGACCTGCATATCGCTCCCCCAGGCATATATACATAATTGATCAACATCGCAAATCTTTTTGTGGTGGGGTGCCCGACATATTTCTGAATCTAAATATACATACATGGTTGACCAACTTGTCATATATCTTGGGACAACCTACATCGCCGTTGCCCAGGCATATTTCTGGGCGAACGCTTCTCCTCTGGTGTTTGCGCCTATGCTATCAAGCTCAGTTGTAGAGTGTTTTTTAGTATTCTCACTCAATACGTGATCTTTACTGTTTGCATTTATTAACAATTTGTTTCGGTATATGTTTATCCGGCAAATATATTTCTTAAAATCTTTGCTTCCTAGAGTTTCAAGACATCATTTCTTTTCAGGGTTCGAATTTAAGTTACCAATTTGAGCCAAAATAATTTCGTACCGGTTTGTCCAATCTTAGCGAAATGATACTATTTAGCTTACAAAATAAACTGTTATATTGATCTCAATGTTATGTTTTTCGGAATCGTACCATAAACTGGTGATCACACATGGTCAGGCTCGCACCCCCTCGGGACATTGCCTATCCCCTGGGAAGTCGCCTGGCCTCCGAGGCTTCGAAACTCTCTCTCCACAGCGACCATAGTTCGCGAAAAAATTTAGGCAATAATAGGGAAAATGATCAAAAATAGCGAGAAATTAACAAAAATTGGGAAAATTAGAAAAAATCGGGGAAAATTGGCAAAATTTGGGATCAAATTGGCATAAAAACTAAGAAAAATTTTGAGTCTCAAAAGATTTCGAGAATTTTCCACCATTGACTACCTCCCCCATCCGGCTGATCATCCCTGGGGACGATCCCCCAACCGGAGCACCCATGGACTTCATACCCCGTTCTGGTATGCTGATGCCGTGAAAATTGCAATCATCTGAACGTTGCAACTGTCGATGGAACTATGGAAGGATATGTATATAATTTGCTAGGTTGTGTTGAAACTGTAATTTTGCTCATTTTTTTCAGTTTACGTGCGATCTAAATCAATGGGAACGGGACTCGGATCGAGCCATACTTTGTGAGGATCAGTTTCGAACTCTTTGGGACATTTTAACGAAACTTGCCGATGAAAACAATGACGGTGCAATTACACAAGACGAATGGGTAAGTATGGGTTATAATATTTTTCTGTACAATGCAATGCAATGAAATACAATGTATAAATGCAAATTACTACAATATAAAGAAAGTATTTAGGAATTATTTTATCGTGAATTTTTCTACTTATGAAAGGTGAAACAGATAAAATTTGCCTAGGTAAGACTAAGATCGGACTGCTTCATGCCCTACGCGTCTCTAAAGTCTATATATACAACCACTTACATTGTGAGCCAAGCGCAGGTACAGCTGTTGGCTAGGCTTATGAACTAAACAAATATACGCACTTATTGAGAGGAGCGAAGCGAAGCGTTTTTATTTTCTGTCTGGGAGTAAAAAGGTCGATGTCCGTCCATTCGTTAGTTCGTTCGGTTCGACGGATCTCAAGAACCACTGAACCGATTTTAAAAAAAACTTTTTTTGTTTGAAAGCCTATCATGTCAGAGTGTGCACCTGATATTTGCGATTAAAAAATTTTGAGTGATTAATTAGTAATTAGCTAATTAGTTCAGCTTATGCAGCTAAAATAGAGAATTTTGCAATATATGTGTTATTTATTGAAATAGAATCGTTTCGATCAAACCTTTATAGGGTTTTTGGGTCGAAGAATTCAAATATAATATTTTTACCAATGATAAAGCCCTAAGCCCTATGCAATGTAGTTACAAGAACGTAAAATTGAGTACATTCGTAATACCACAGCCCAAGCTCTGCTCACAAATGTAGTTCCACTACCGACTAGTGTTATCATTTTTAGTCTTAAAAATAGCATTCAAATTCTTAAATCTGATATCTTCAAAGGATATGCTAAACAGTGATGACTTTTGCTATGATATTATAAAATCGAAAATTAAAATGTTGCAGTGCGCCGCGGCGGAAATATATTCCTAACGATTGGTTTCCACTATATTTAGGCGCAAAACTTTTTCAATAAAACTGTTAGTATGGCCCAAGTAACTCTGAGATGTGTTACGTTATATAATTCCAATTTCATCCTAAAAACTATCAATTTTCCTTCACACTTATATCTTCCTATTATTTATCGTTTTCATAAAATATTATGGGTTCGTTTCACCGACGTGATTCGTGTGACTTATTCTCTGTCCGCCAACAATATTTCAAACACGGTTTCTAACATTCAATAAAACTAGGAACCTTTGAAGAGCCTGATGAACTGCAGGTGAAGCCGCTTCAAGATGAAGAATTGTTGAGCAAATTTGCCTATTGCTTTTGCAAAAAAAAAGTTATGGTGAATTGAAAAACAAAAAAACCTGAACTGGATCGCCTAGCGTGGCATCGCGATCGAAAACTGTATACAGTGAAATTATGAAGTTAGATTAGGCATTTCAGGAGGTCGCCGGCACTTTCCGGGCACGGTTCTCTAAAATCGTTGGAATTAAGAATTCCAGCATGTATTATATTTTAAAATTAAATTAAATCCATGCATAGACTCGAGTTATATATTTTAATAATTAATAATTTAATGATTACAGCTGAAATTTTGGGCAACACTAAACAAGAAAGTGTATGATGAAGTGAAAAAGAACAAACTGCTGGAAATTCCGCGTTCAGAGCAATTGCCTTTGTGGCTTCATCGTCATCTGATGCATCGATTTCAGCTGTACGATAGAACCGGTAACGTGCGCAGCGAGCGAAGCGACCAAGCATTCATTATACTTGTATTTGTGCTAATTTTAACAGTGTCTATCGGCTTCAACTTTACATTGTAGCCGGTAGTTTAATCCTAGCTTATAATAACTTAAAAATAGAAAATATCACTATGCTGTTAATATTATATTTATACTCTATTTATATATTGGAAAACCCTATAAAATATGATGTGGCAGTGGTGTTCCTTTACGAGGCCGCGTATGTTTTCTAAAACGATAGTGTTGATCGCCAAAGTGACGTCTGTTTTATTTAAAGTTTTGTTAGAAAATAAAGGTTAAGGTGTGTTCACACGTTTCAAGTCTCAGCTCAAAATTTTAAATCATCTTTTCTGTATTTTTTTGGTGAATTTACACGTGTGAACACAGTTGAAACTTTTCAACGTAATTCTTTTTGCTCAATTTCGAGCAAAAATGTTGAACGCAGCGTTATAATAATCGGCAATGTCTTTATTAAGCCGCTTTATTTATTAATAACCTTACGACACCTAAACCAACGCGAGATACTTTTTTACTAACTGTTGTATAAACAGTTGGGCAATTGAATAATTTGGTGCTAAGCTTCAAAGCAAAATTATTTTCAAGATTTCAATAAATTCCTGAAATTCGGATTCAAAAATGTGGTAAATATCGACGACAATGATAGGTTATATATACTCTACAACTAAGTTATTTTCTGTAGTGAATCGCTAGAGATTTATTGGGTATAAATTTAGACTTTCAGGATATAAACCGACGTCGTTGACGGAAAACTACTCCAGCTTAGTAATGAATAGCTAAAAATGAGCTTCATTAGCTGAATTTTTACACCAGACGTAGTGAAGAAATAACAAGTTGACTATTTACGACATAGTTCAAACTATTTATCAAACTATGCATTAATAAGCTTGGGCGTCATGTAACAAACTTGTTTGAAAATTCAAATGCTCCAAGAACACGAGTGATAAAAAGTAATCGCTCTTTCTTAGACCCCTGAGACATATATTGGAGTGCCCTTCCAAGGGCGCTCTAACCCCTACAACTCCTTAGTGGAACCACGGAGACGATAATTAACCACTACAATGGACCCAACAGTCAAATTATCTTTTATGAGGTAAATTTAATTTTTTCGATTTCTGGATCCCTGAGGCTAGTATTGAAGGGCCCTTCCGTGAGTACATTGACCACCGATTGCTCCATAGCGGCACCTCCGAGACAAAGATTAACCAATCTAATCGAATCGGCGGGTCAAATCTTTATGTGAGATTAAATCCGTTTTTTTTTCGATTTTGCGACCACTAAGGCTCATATTGGAGTGCCCTTCCAAGGGTACTTTGACACTCCATAACTTCTTATCGAAGCCTCGGAGACGAAAGTTAACCACTCTAATCGATTTAACGGGTTCAACTGCCCTGTAAGAAACTAACTTCATTTTTTTATTTTTAAACAGCTGAGGCACATGTAGCAGTGTGTTTCCCACAGTTCCCCTTAACTTAAATTTTAATTTTTTTCTAAAAATTAGTTATGTTAAGTGTCATTCGATTTGGCTCGCCGTCACAAATAGAATGGAGTATAAATGAGCGGGATCCAACGCACCGTTCAAAAGATAGAGAAAGCGGTATTAATCCATAATAAAAATATCCTAATTTTGAACAAAGCAAAAGAACAAAATATCAAGATTATCTACACCGCAGCAGCAGCAGAACCAGATGTTTAATTTGGTGGTAGTATATATCACGCAAGAGGTGTAAATATTTTAACAGTGAGATGGAAGAACGGCTTGAGATGTTGGCTCAGAAATGTCAACACGCGAAATTATATGGGCTATTCCACTCATCGAAATAATGGGCTATCGCACCACTCGAAATCGATGGGCTATCCTACCCATCGAAATCAATGGGCTATCCCACCCATCGAAATCGATAGGCTATCCCACCCGTCGAAATCAATGGGCTATCCCACCCATCGAAATCAATGGGCTATCCCAGCCGTCGAAATCAATGGGCTATCCCATCCATCGAAATAATGGGCTATCGCACCACTCGAAATCGACGGGCTATGCCACCTGTCGAAATTAAATGGGCTATCCCACCGATCGAAATCGATGGGCTATCCTACCCGTCGAAATCAATGGGCTATCCCACCCATCGAAATCAATGGGCTATCCCAGCCGTCGAAATCAATGGGCTATCCCACTCATCGAAATAATGGGCTATCGCACCACTCGAAATCGATGGGCTATCCCACCTGTCGAAATTAAATGGGCTATTCCACTCATCGAAATAATGGGCTATCACATCCTTCGAAATCAATAGGCTATCCCACCTGTCGAAATTAAATGGGCTATCCCACTCATCGAAATAATGGGCTATCGCACCCCTCGAAATCAAAGGGCTATCCCACTCATCGATATAATGGGCTATCGCACATCTCGAAATCGATGGGCTACCCCACCCATCGAAATTAAATGCGCATTCCCACTCATCGAAATAATAGGCTATCGCACCCCTCGAAATCGATTGGCTACCTCACCCGTCGAAATTAAATGGGCATTCCCACTCATCGATATAATGGGCTATCGCACATCTCGAAATCGATGGGCTACCTCACCCGTTGAAATTAAATGGGCATTCCCACTCATCGAAATAATATGGTATCGCACCCCTCGTAATCTATGGGCTATCCCACCCGTCGAATATGACATTTTATGCCTATGAACGACTTTTGGTATTTATCATTTCAGTAAAATAATATCAACCGACACGTAAATAAGCCGAATGACTCATTCACTCACTTGTCAAACATTTGCCACACCGCTGCAAAATTTTAGATTTTACTCAAGAAATGCCATCCCCGGTTGGTTTTAACCCTTGTAGACAGCCTGATTTACCAATTTGGGGTTGAAAATTATTATAAGCTTCTAATCCGTTCAGAGCTTCACCATAATTTAACACTCATTTGAATTTCAGTGTCACAAAATTCTATCGGTATTTTAATAACAAGTGTCTTTATGACGGTTTTAGTTTTGTTACCTTTTATAGATTTTATTATGGGTAAGGTGTCAAGATTTCAGGTGACGGTATAGTTGACGTTGAAGAATATGAATACGTTGTATCACAATTGAATATTTCACCTCCAGTTGCTCGAAAGGCGTTTCTTATATTTTCCAAGGTACGAATTGAACCATGTTCTGACATAAAAACTTGTTATTAACCCTTTCCAGCACAACAATTCTATCAACTCACTCAACAATCTGACACTCAGTCAGAATTCACTCAACAATCAACTCAATCAGAATTCACTCAACAAAAATATCTGACACAAAAAACACTTTAATTGAACACGCAATATGACGTAAATTACAGAAACAAAGAATTTCAATAATCTGGTAACCGGTTGTTACTGAACAAGTATGGGCCACTATGTGTTAGGTACGATGAATTTTTCGTGACAAGAATATTTCAGGTAAGTTGGATACAGTTCACGGAAGAGGGCTTTTCCAGCAATGCTACTGCGTTTATGAAGCTCCTCCCCATCATCTGAGTGCTTACGTAATCTGACAACGGTACGTCGTCGTAGGACAGTAACATTTACGGTAGCACATACTCTGAACAGTCGCTTTTTTGCAACCCTAAGTTTGAGAGAACGCACGTAATGGCCAAAATAAAATGTAAAAGACTGGACTGAATACATCCAGCAAAAGCTGGGACTGTCAATAGATATATATCGATCATCGGAATCTCAAACTCGCAGTTAGTTTCAACGATATGAGACCAAACTTCAACCATGCCGCTTAATAAGCACGTGTCAAACGAACAAATTTCAAGCAACAAAAGAAAATATACTATGGCAAGCAAATAAGCAAAAAAGCGGTGACATAGGACGAATTCTAGGCTCTGTCAGTGGCCATAGACGTGACATATGAACTCATTCTCGCTGATGAAACTTCGCGAAACAGTTGTGGTTGGCTACCAGACATAGGTACTTTTTGCATTTCGAACAGTGAACAAAAGTGTACCCCGGCTTGCGACCCCATTCCAAACAAAGCGCACACTTTTGTTGCTTGTGGCCAAACTCTGGCCAATGTCCGCCTTTGTCGTACCGGATTTCTTTCGGAGGCAGGGGAATGGGGGCCGCTCTGCCCCGTTTGGCCAGAGGCGCAGCATCTGGCTCTTGGCCGGACGGTCGACCACGTCGCCTGGGAAGCGCTTTTCCTGATTTAAGCAGGCCGTCAATCACCCTAATCATAAAAGCCAACAACGAAATTATTTTGGACTCCTGGTGAAGAAGCACGTGACGCCGGTACGGAAGCCACGCGTTTGTCACGCCCAAATTCAGACAGAAAAACCATATGCGGTGATACGCTTTTTTGGCGCCAACGTCTATTCGGTATAAGGCCAGTAGCATATCCGCCAGATCGACCCCGCCCATGTGGAGATTGTACTGCTTTACCATTTCCGGTTGTTGAATCTCGACGTGTGATCGCTCCTTCAATGACCATCGTTTAACGACACTGGCGACCTCAGTGCCGACAAAGGTTTAAAGCAAGTTAACGACGCCATTGTCGAGCCACCTTAGCGCTACCAAGCTAGAATTAGCGTCTGTCATGTAATCGAACGACCCACGACCCTCATTCTTGAGCTGTTTCTCCGATTTCATGCTCTTTTGTGCCCCCTGCATGCGAGTCGTTCTAACTGTTCCAACGGCGTATATCTGTCGCTTTGCAAGCGAGACGAACAGCTTTGGGGACATGAAGAAGTTGTCGCAGTATATTTTATGGGCTACACCATCGGCAAGGGTCTTGCAAAGCTGTGCAACCACCGAACTTGCCCTCCCGAATTCTTCAACTAACTCGGCATCTTGATCCTCGCACTCGGACCCGGTGAACACAAAAAAATCGTAGACGATTCCGCTTATTCCGCACCTACTGTATACCTTGATACCCCACTTTTTCGGTTTCTTTGGATTGTACTGGCGAATTCCCCAACGGGTCTTTGTCGGAATAATCATCTCATCAACCGAGTGCTTTTCCTCGTTGTCGAGTTTCAAACAATTCCTTCTGACACCTTCCACGAGCGGTCGAACTTTGAACAGGTTGTCGTGATTGGGATCACCGCGCGGAACCATTTTTCCATTGTCATTAAAGTGCAGGTAGCGTTTTATGTTCTCGAATTCGCCCCGCGGCATTATATCAGCCACGGTAGCGACGCGGGTCTCGCTGGCCCACATCATGCGGTACGAGGGCAGTTTGAACATGCCCATGCAGAGATAGATGCCCATTGCCTCTCGAGACGGTCATGCGTTGTTGAAAACGGCTACCTTCCACTGCTCAATATTGTGGTCTGCGCCGCATAAAGGTTTGTCTGCTCTACAATACCGTCGATAATTTCGTCGTCAATGAATAACTTGAAATATTCATAAGGGGTCGCAATTTCTTCAGGGGGTTCAATCGCCGGCCCGCCGTAGTCCGAATTGACGCTCAGTGGTTCCCGCTTTCGCCACCGGAATTCATGGTTGATTGGATTAGTATCCTGCTGGATGCTCTCAGGCTGCGGCATGACAGGAACATCAGCTTCGTCATCGCTATCGTCGGATCCGTCTAGATTGGGATCGAGGATAAAATCCGGATCATCGTCGACGTCGTCGTCAGCGGTGATGGCAACAGCCTGAAACTGCTGCATTGCATCGAGGAGCTAAATTCATCGTCAGATTCCGAATCACTCAAGTCGAAGGCGTCATTGAGGCACCGGAATTTGACAGGCGATGAAACCACACCTTTATCCGTTATGCGAATTCGATAAACAGCTTGCCTGGAACAAAAAGAACGAGAAATAAACACACATATATATCGCTCCCGGACGTCAGTTCTATGCTGGTTCCCAACAAACCAGCCCGAGACCGACTAGAAAGCGTCGAAACCTTTTTCGCTCAACTATCGTCATTATTCTCACATATAACTACATTTACAACACGTTAAACGTCAGAAAAACACAACTTCATAAATACTGACATATGCCGCCCATAGTGGTTCCTGAACAACCAACGTAATGCAACTTGTCGCAGTTCCTACACTTAACATACAAAACACCTAAAAACGTGTTAAATTGGCACACCTCTTTATTTTAGCCGATAATTTCCAAGCGAACGCAGAACATGGAAGGGCCAACAGCTCTCGGTCAGGATTCCCAACATCACTTGCTCAGGCCTCCACACGTGCTGCCTACAGTTGTTGAGAAACAACCACCACATCAAAGCGCCCAGCAGTTGATTATTAATATATAAAACAAATATTTAATTATAAAAAAGTTTAATAACATCACAACAGTTAGGTAAATTTTTATACTTACTTGTTTTCCATTTTTGACGATTTTCGGACTCCAACTTTGATCAAAGCAGCGTGCCGTTGACCCAAGGCGCGTTAACCGACTAGCAACGATGGATGAAAACAAACTATAACTTCAATCAATGCGGAAGACTGTAGTTGTTTTGCAGTAACTAAATCTGATTGGCTGAACATAAACTCCGGCACGCAGCAAGCAAATCAGGCTTGGTTGTTCAGGAACCGTGGGCTGGAAAGGGTTAATAGGTGAATTTTATTCTCTCGAAATTCACCAAAACTAAGTAGCATTTGGCATATGATTACCTGGTGAAAAGATCTACGTTCAACTTTTCTATAGATTAACAATATTCAAATGTATATAGGATAGTTGGGTGTAAATTTTCTTCTGTTTTCTCATGTTTTACTCACATCCTGAGTTTTTGAGCGGCGGATGCACTCCAAAAAATTATGTGAATGATAATCCAAACCCTGAAATTCAGTTTTGTATCCTTCAAAGTTCTCGCATTACGCCCCCTCTAAATTTATCGCTCACCCAAACCTTAAACCCAATCTGCGCCAGTGTTTCTACGATGATACAGATCTATGTAACAGGCCCGTTCCGGCCCGTGTATTTTAAAAGGTTTCGACGTCAAAATTGCCCTCAAATCGAACCATACAAAATTTACGGGAATAAAGTTTTCATGTGTTGCATGGTGTCATGGTTATCGATAATTGCTTTGTTTGCCATTGATATGTTTTGCCGTTGATATGATTTTTACGTTATTGCATGCTTATATTTTATCATTGGGTATTATTTTGGACGAGTTCAACCAGACAATTAGGACGTTTGAGTAGGGTAAAGGTCCAAATTTAAAAAGAATAGGAAAGAGCCTCTAACTGGCGCCAAAATAAGAGACCTGAACGGAACTCGACCAATAGCCCCTATGCTTCCTCCTGAAAATTCAAATTTCCGACCGTCCGGGAATAGGAGGCCACTGGTTGATTAAGCCAGACCATTACCGCACAAGTGATCAAAACCAAGACTATTGATTTTACCACCGTTAAGCTTTATATAGCGTAATGGTCGCGTAAATAAGCTGAAACAGATGGGTTACGGTACATTCCGAATATTCGGAAACAACGGGCAACGGGCTTGTTTATCGGCCCGTAACCGTCCAACGCTTGAGATCTTCTGAAAATGCCCCGAGTACTTTTCGGTAGAGAATTTTCAGGGCTTTCGAAGGAGGTCAAAATGTCACAAATTGCTGGAGGATTTCACAAGATATCTTGGGGACAAACAGGTGAACGTTCAACTAAGAGCCATTACTTACGCTAGGATTGGCTGGTGACCATGGTTCCGAGTGGACATAACTTAAGCATATATGGATATATAGTTATGTTTATATATGTGTGTACTGCCTGATTTTCATGTCTCGGTACGTCTATTTTCCCGCCCCCACCATACAGCTCCTTCCTTTTATAGCGTCCTTTAACGCCCCAAAATTGCCTGACTAGCGCCCTAGCAACTGGTCCCTCTTTTTACCGTCAAATCATTGATTGGAATTGTGCGTGTTTCTAGGTAATTTACCCATTGAGACATCTAACGCGACCAGGCGGGTCTCGACCGGACCAGTCGTTCCGCTGTTAGATGAGTTATTTTTCTGTTTCTAACGCATCCCGAAAATCAAACATAAAGTCCTGTCAGTTTGTACCAACCCCGTGCCCGAACCCTGACACTAAATGCGCCCATGCGACCCCTCATTCTACTCGCCTGTTTTTGGCAAAAGCAGCGATATACGGCCTCTGCCCGACTGCCCGCTAGCCCGCAATAAACCGCCAAAGTGCCCCCAGTTCGGAACACCGACTGAAAGTGGGTACAAACCAACCGAAAAGTTATCCCTAACACGAAAGTAGGCAAATCGCCCCTCATTGCATTCGAGGGATCTCCAAAAATACCCGGCGGACCTCCGTCCGTTGCCCCGTTAACCCGGGACGGCCGACAAAAGCGCCCCCACCATCATCGACACTCTCTCTATCTGTCGTGATTTTAGTTTCCCTCAAACCGCTGCCTTTAGGGCAGGGAAATCACCCCTCGCTTAAATCGCCTTTCCAAGGCGAGTTCAACGATACCCGGCGGGCGTCGCTCCGTCCAACTGTTAGCGCGGGAAAGCCCGCTGAAACCCTGTATACTTATAGATGTCGGAACCCAAGACTGTGTCCCGACCCACCAATACGTATACCCCCCTCGGGTTTGGTATCATTCGGGCCCGCTCTCCGTCCTGGGACCGAATTTCACCCCAGCCCCTCGAAAATCCCAAGGGTTCCCTTTGCTCCGCTTCCCTTCCCGTGCCTTTTCTTTTTTCTCTCCGTGTCCTCGTTTTCTTTTCTTTTCTCTCTCTAACGGACTTCGTTGGTCGGTTGTAGCTGCTGTCGCCGTGGTTGTGTTGTATTTGTCGTTACTATTGCTGTTGTGGTTGTTGTTGTTTTGTGTGTTTCCGATGCGAACTTGAGCGACCTTTCTGTCGATCATCGATAGCATTGTATAGGGATCAACCACCGACTTCGCGAGTCCGCGACAGCCCCCTAGGACAAAACTTGCTAGGAGTTCGTAAAGGATACTGCTTTATAATGCTTACTCAGAAACTGTCTTGAATAGGTTATTAAGTTTACTAAAGTTCATTGTAATACACACGCGTGGCTAAGCTTGATACTAGCACGCAGGAAGCCGCCTTCTACCCAAACGAACCGACGGCATGGCTAGACGCCATAATCGGCCACAGTACCCGCTTTCAAAGACACGCTAAGGTGCCCCACGTTTAAAATAGAATCATTATACCCTCATGTTAATAAAGAAAAATCGCGTCCCCACGCGAACCGTTTTGACCCCAGACCGAGCAAGTGCAAAACCCCGTTTTCTTTTTGGAGCGACTTGATCGCTGAGTTTAGCCGTTCTTTTAATTTTTATCTGGTTGCCCATTAGGCTGTGTACTATGTATGCCCCGATTTAGCTTTTTCACCATTTCTGTCTCTCTCCTTTTTCGTTTTTCCTTGTTGAGTTTCGATCCTGCACGGTGAATTTAAGCCCGCTGCAGATATGTACGTATTAACCACTCGACCATCGAGGTCTGATAAAATTCATTAAAATTTTAGTAATAAATCGACTGCACAATTTCGACAGTGCAGTCGAGACTGCAGTGCATGCAGTACAATAAGGCATTAAAGTGAGTTATAGAGAGAGGACAAAAGAAAGAATAACAAACAAGGGCAAAAGAGAAAGAAAAGAAACCAACACCGAAACACCAACCAAAAAGGGACGCCGATGCGTCCGAGCGCGAAAACGCCCCGTGTAGCCCTGTCTAAACGAAGCGCCTAAAACCCACCGGTAGAACGACCGAGTGCTGTCAAGAAAGCCACTGCGCCCGACGAATTGTGGACCGACTTCAGTGTTGTCCCGTGCCCTATGCACAAGTACCAAACGCGCCCCCAAAGTTCCCGCTTAGTCCCAACTACAGGATAGGCACGATCACCCGCTCAAAACTGTTAGAACAGCGACATCGGTTGCCTAAGAAATCGCCAGAGACGGTAGTTGCTCGTGTTCCCACCTATTAAAAGCTGTCGAAACAGTAACTAGGGGCGACCCTTCAACGTGGTCAGAACGACGCCCCCGGCGAGTATTGCGTAGCTTAATCATTACCCCACCATTAAAATCGACCCCCACCGTTATAAGCTAACCGTACGCGAATTTTAGGGAGTCGGGACAGTCGAGCTCCCGCTTGGCCTGCTGGGCATACTGAGACAACAGCAACGATTCACTTAGCGTGAAACCTATCCTAAGGGCGAAACGTTGTGAGAGACCCGATAAGGACGTTAGGGAAAGTTCACAAGACTAGGAACATACACCGGACGGAGTCTCGATACACCGGTCTATCATAGGGGTACTCCGCTTATAGTATAATGGACATTGGTATTCGTTTGCTTGTATGATATCTGATCAATTATCGATAAACCTGCTTTGAACTGTACCATAGACGATTCGTTTAATATAACCGTGCTCGGATTTGTACCATGAGACTATATTCTTACCTATACAATGATTTGTGCCCTTTTCTATAGCAGAGGCTCAGTGGCGTACCCTTCCCCACGTCTTTGTATTGCACTATAGATTCATGTTTTTGTATCCAGATTCATTCCCCTTTTCTACTGAAGCCATGCGGTAAGAAACCGAACCCTGCCCTTTCCCCGCACGGCCCTCTCAATGCATAAAACGCCGCACGTTATCGGCAGCGAATTTCGAAGCACGCCAGAACGCACAACCCGAGCTACAGCTGGCTTAGTCGACGCTCCACATTGGACGCCTCCGGTATAGATTCTGGCCCGGTATTTCCGGGAACGCAGTCGCTCGTATGGCCCAGCTCCCTGCATGGACATAGACAAGGGAATGAATAGGTACGACTGTTTTAGAGTTTTGTATGACGCTCCGACTGCCCGTATCTGAACTGTGCTGTATATAACTTGAAATAAAATCTTGAAAATCATGCCTTGTTTCCAGCGTTGTTTGTACCCAAGCGCTATAAGTGCGTCCGAACGGACGGGCCAATCCCACGTGCCACGGCTTAACGAGGGGAATATTCCAAGCCCTGACACGTGCGGTTCGCCACTAACATTTGTACATTTAAATAATTGAATTATAGCGAGAGTGGTCCGCTAGCTTATCTATCAAACCTGCTTGTGAAATTGTCACACTCACACAGAGTATAAAATTTACTAGAAAAGCGTTATCACTAGATATTAATACAACCAGGTTATCAGGATACAAATTTGATAGTCCGACGTTAAACACTCAGAGAATGTCGGAACTCTGTGGGTGCCACATAGGCTACAAACTGTCAAAGTGTTCGACAGGGAATAAACCAAAGTGAACTCAAAATTCATCTAGTAAACCTAAAATTATCACGCATTTCACTTTTAATCGTGTTAGACAAAACAACTTCCGTTATATTAGTATAGGGAATATCGGTTTGACATTATGGCCTGTGAGCAGGTTTCGGTGTCAACCTCACTGGGGAACCTCAGTAATCATACCAAAATACTAGACACGTGCGCAACCAATCGGGTGGGGTCCGAACACACCTCGTTACGCGCGCCTGCGGCCTGCTAAGCTACATAGCTTCTTGGGTCTGACCAAGAAAAGTGGCTAAATTATAAAATTCACGGTCCACCCTTGAGGATATGATAGCCGGAGTCGTATGGGCATGGTGTTAGGAAGTTGCGCCATGCAGCTGCGTCCCGTTATTACATCTACACTGGGTAATGTTTGATGGAATTATAGTTGAGTGGAGGTTGGATGTTCCTCGATGACAAGTGATTTGAATACGACATTCTGATTTAGCGGCTGACTGAGTATAACACTGTTCAGCTTATGCACTGTTAGTCGAACACGATGTCGCGGTGCGTTTCGCGCTATCTTCTTCTTAGCATTTCAAGGGGCGGGGACAATTCATTTGTCTGCATGCAGTTACATCTTATGCACGTCATGCGGGAGTGGGACAAAGGTCCCACTTGTATCTCGTTGTGGGACAATTTGTCTCCCTGACTGCCAGGACGGAATATTTTGTCCCCTTCCTGCCTTCCTCGGGGGTCAATGTCCGTTGCACGAAATCAGGGGGCGGGTGGGCAAACTGTTCCCCGCGTAATCAAGAAGGCAGAGAATGTGCCCCACGAAATACGAGAGACATTTGTACACCCACATAATGCTAAAAACAAGTGAACGGCCCTCTCGTTAAATATATATATACAGGAGGACAGCGCGAAAAGCGACAGCGTTTTCAGCTAATAGTGCTTCACCTGAAGAGTGACATGCTATAGTAACAATCATACATGCTTGGTTTAATCTACTAAACTGTTCGGCAAACAAACAATTAGATCGCTACTTAATTGTGCGACATGAAAACGTGAAATCAGTAACCCATTTTTTGCCGCATAGAAAAATATAATGCGCTAAGTCTGAAACAAGGCGTTGGTACAATATCCGGTGCTCACTGATGACCTGGAGAAACAGTTAAGGTAGACAAAATCGTATACAGCAAAAAAGACCTAGACAGTGTATACTTTTTATAATAGTAACAGGTACTGGGAACAAACAAAACAAGATAAATATATATCATGTGTTCTGAATTACGACTCTAATACTTCTTCCTAAATATGACAAACTATCCGACCCAGTACAATCTAAAGTTGGACTCGCAGGCATTTGAACCAGATCGCCCCTGAAGTCGAAACCTAGTTGAATCATAAGAAGAATTTCGGGGCCACATGTACAACGGATCCAATACTCTACTCAAAAGGAATGCCTAAACTCCGCAGCAAACGGGAACGTGAATTGACTGATATCAAGCAGATTGATATCTATTGTCTTTATATAAAGACGGCTGAAGTCGAAGACAATGGTTTTCAACGAATACCTATTGCGAACCGCATTCGCCTTTTTTAAACTCCGCCGTATCAATTTGTTCAAAATTAGAATCCTAATAGAACTTTCAACCATATATACTATATATACTTTAAGAATATGCTAACATTTTAAGAAAATATTGGGGAAAAATAGATATATAAAACACAAAATTTGAGAAAAAATCGAAAAATTAGAACTTGATGAAAAACTTTTGAATTTTTTGAAGCGTCTTGGTTTTGTAAACTTTCAAGCTGGTTCAGCTTGAGCTGAAAGTTATCCCCAACGGCAACGCACAACTAGCCGAGTTAGCGTAGCTAGTCTCGATGTCTCATTCATTATTAAACAATTGCATACATATTTAAACATTTCAATTAGAATTTTACAGCAATTTATTATAGAACAACACAATTCCAATCAACTTCGAATATTTTTCATCGCTGGCGGTCGAATATTATTTTTCGAACGATACGAGTGCCCTTGGTAACTTTATAACAGGCAAACTTGAATTTGACAACTGCAAGACCGATTGATTCAAATTTAATTTGGACAGTTTAAATCATGTTTCCTGCTCTTCTAGTCTTTAAGCAATGATTTAAAAAAATTTTTTTTGAATGATTTCGGAATACATATTTATCCTATGAGACATTCAAGATAACGTGTATACAGCGTGTCACACCATTGTCCCACAGCCAGGCGTGACTATAGCCAATAATCCATTAGTGTCACAGTTGTCCCTCAATGGATAATGACAGAGTGTCACAGCGGACAATGTAATTTATCCCATGTAGTCGAGAGCGACTATATAAAAATTGTCAGAGAGTCTCACAGGACTCCGTTTTGCATAAACCAAGTATTAAATGGGTTTTAGTATAGCCACTCACGACTACAGGGATAAATTAAATTGTCCGCTGTGACACTCTGTCATAGTCCATTGAGTGTCAAATGTGTCGCTAACCGATGACTGGCTATAGTCGTGCCTGACTGTGGTACAATGGTGTGACACGCTGCACCCAGGTTATCTTGATTGTCTCACTAAAATATTTTAACTTTATTTAATGATAATCGGATACCAATGTAACTTTGAAATCTTGGGGCCCTATCGAGAATGTATATATATATTTTATAAATATACCTACAGCCTTGATTACATCTTTGTTTTAGGAAATTACAAAACGGTTTGATGTAGAAAATATAAGAGATACACGAGTTACATTGGATGAAACAAAAATTATACTATGACACCTACTTTGGTGCTAAAACTGTATTTGAAGCTAGGAAAACTTGATGTCATGAGTTATCTGATATGCAAAATAGCCGAACCTCGAACACAACTTCTCGTCTGTAGCGCCATAACCCGACTAAAGCTTTATACCTAAAACAAAGTCTTGGGTTATATCTATTCTCACAGCATTTTCTGTGAAGTACTAAGACAAAGCGTTATATGGGAAACATACAAAATGACAAGTGATGCGACGAACTATTCGTTCAAGTGTAAGTGAAATCTGATGAAGCCAGAACAAAATATATATACAAAGCTTCCAACAAGTATATACGGGTCATAAACTAAACACAATTTTTAGACTAAAACTTTAAACCTCAAACAAAGTCTTGGGTTATATCTATTCTCAAAGCATTTTCTGTGAAGTACTAAGGTAAAGCGTTATATGGGAAACATACAAAATGACTAGTGATGCGACGGACTATTCGTTCAAGTGTGACGTCTGATGAAGCCAGAACAAAAGCTTCCAGCAAGTACGGGTCATAAACTAAACACAATTTTTAGGCTAAGCGTAAAAGGTACAGTAAAGACTAAACTTCGTATTATAGGTTTATTATATAAGACTAAACTCTTTCATATTTGTTATCCATTGGCATCAGAGCATACTGGAAAATGTGTAAACTGGGTTTTTCGTATGCCTGAGGGCAGGTTCAATTTTTTGTATGCACATTGCGGCCAATGTAACTTTTACAAAAATGTTAAAATGACAAAATGTACAAAAATATAAAATGACGACCAAAGCAGATTTTTAGATTGTTCCTCAGACTAGATATTTAAATAAGCCCATCCTCTGATTAAAAAACTTCAATTTTACTTGCTCTACTAAGCTTTAAGATATGACATTAAACATTATGTCTTATAAAAACCCTATAACGTAAAATGAGGCTGTATAGAGTAAAGCAGTTCGAACCCAATCCCCTAAAATGTGGAGTATGACCTGCATTTTATCTGTTGTTCGAAATTTAGTTTTCAATCGCGTAATTTCAAATAACTTACTATCGGAAACAGCCCAACTCTCCCTAATCAAAACGGTGTTGGCAATGCCAAATAGCAGGAGATGACCAAACTATATACCAGAGATGAAACTCTGTCATTATCTCAACTGACTTCCAAACTGATTGAACTCAACTTCCACAACTGACTCAGTGACCCGGCCGAAATGGTGACCCATTTCTGTCTGGTATCTATCATGTTCACTCCGAAATTACGGAGGGTAAAGTGCTCAATATGACTACCTCTATATTACGCACTTTCCATTTTTTCCGAAAACTAATGGCACCACGTATATATACCCTAATTTTATTCCACACACGTGTGGATTCATTGCCAGCGACGTAGCGCTGTCTAGGCTGTACCAAGTGGAGGTGACGCGCTCGCAGCCCACCGCCCTACCAGCTGCCCAAACATATCCGGAGCTTGGCCGTAAAAGTGTTAAGAATTTTAAAACGATTCTGTTTGATTGAAATAGTCAGCGACAAACTAGCAACATGTAAGTTAAAGAAATAATGGAAATTAAGCAAATGTTCTGCAGTTACGATGCCGTGATGTGTACGTGTGCCCAATGTTGCGTCGGCTACTGTAATAGCGTCCAATCAAGAGATGTCACGTGAGGCTGCGTTAAATACTATGTCTGCTATCAGATCAGCGCCCAGCCGAAGGAACTGCCAAGTGCTTCTGCATGCACCTATCACAACAGCGCGCAGACAACGAAACTCGTAGGTACGGCTGGGTGCGCTTCTGGTACCGTAACAGCCCCAGTCCAGAGAATTGCTACGTAGGGCTGTGCACGCATCTGGATACAACTGCGCCCACCCATGGGAACTACTACGTGCACCAGCGTAATGTTATATCGTAATGCAAAGCGGGCAAAAGAAAACAAAGCTACACTTTTATGACATAAGCGCAACTGGTTAACTATCGACAACCCAGTAAAAAACATGCGATGGAGGCAGTTCAGCGATTGACCCAGCCTAAATAGTGACCGATTTGACCCAGCTCCATCTCTGCTAGATACTTTGAAAACCCAATCAAATGCGGGGAAATTTTCATATCTACAGGTCATGGGAGGTATGACGTGAAAACTGAAATTCAGGCACGAAATTGCATATATATTTGCTTTTGCCGGGAGCATTGGGAAAATCTCAGTATATATTATCTAGAAGCTTGCTCTGTACAAGAAATAGATTCTTTAAAAGGTTGATGGTGTTATTTATCCACGTTTACTTACTATATAGCTGAATAGATATTATATGCATAAAGCATCCTACCACAAAAGCGCTACGTTGCTCTTAAAGCAGGCGATAACTAAAAAACTTTTACTAAATGTCAAATAACATAGATGTGCAAAATGTTTAATGTCATTCACAATACAGATGATATAAACGATCGTCTCTGTAGCCTGAAATTTACAATAAAACGAACATAAATATACAAAAAAAACTGGCACCTCATTACAACAATACTGGCCTAAATAAAGACTAATATGTATATATCTATAGATACATTCCAGATACAATATAATGACTATAGATACATTCCAGGACTGTCGTCTAAATAAAAAATGGACATCTTTGACACCAGAATTAGCATTTTTATAGAAAAAATTATAGCCCTTTATCAGGGGTCTTTTGCAGAACTTGATGAAAGAATCGTCGTGCTGATAAGAGGTATATACATTTCCGGAAACAATTACACGGACAAACATAAATTGATTTTCAGCGGTGAATTTTCATTTTTCGATTTCTTACACATTTCCCGTTTTTTATATGATTCCATATTACCCGATGCAATTTCTCGCGTTTTCACACTTCTCCCGCTGCTTCAAATTTTTGACAATCCTGATTACCATAGAAATGCTTATATTTAGCAATGTACTGTTAGGGTTTCGAAATTAAACGTTTTAGCCATTTTAGCTATTAAGTCTCTACTTTAAAGCACACCATTCAAGCACCAACGGAAGCGTGTGGAATCTGAGTATAGTATATATGTTTGATCCAAATGGTTTGTTCAAGATAAAGCTGCAGTCAGACTTATTCAAAAGGTGCACAGAAAATGCTTATGCTTAATATATTAAGCATAGCCGTATGCTTAATAAAAATCTAGCATAATTATGCTTAATTTTAAGCAGCATTATGCTTACTATTGCAAACTTCCAGAGCAAAATTTGATGCTTAATATTCAGCTTTATTAATGACACCTAACATTTAAGCATAATTATGCTAAACAATTTAGGTAGCAAAAACAAAGCTGAAAATTCAACTTAATATTTAGCAATATTATGATTAAATTTTAAGTTTTTAAGCATAATTCTGTTTAATATTAGGCTGAACTTATGTTAAAGATTTTAGGAAATTATTTAACATAATTTATATAGAGTAATTAGCATAGTTACGCTTAAAATGTAGCATAAGTTCCTGCGTAATATTTAGCAAAGCTTAAGGACTGTAAGATATTTAGCATAGTTATGTTTAAAATGTATCATAGTATTGCTAAATATTCAGCATAAGCATTTTAAGTGTAGAATTAGACAGCTGTTGAATCATATGTCACATTAATAATAAATTTGATATTCCAACAAAAACTTGATAAGGATAACTAATTAAGGCGTGGTTGTATACCTTTGCACGCTAGCAATGATGTTTTACGAAACTTGTGGCGCTGAGTAGGCATACAATGGGCAGGTCAGGATAAACTGGCGTTTCATATAGTAGATATATATATTTACTGGAAAAATACTAAATGTGATTTAAATCACCAACAACAGACGTGCACGTTCTAAGATTAAGCTTGTTGAAGCACATAACATTAACATTATTTCAAATCGCATATGCCATTTTTAAACTTCAAATTCCTGACTATGACACTGTTAAACAAAACATGAATGAATACTATTAATTTTTTTTTAAATCTGCATAGCATTTCACTGAATTGAATTTCCTCGGTTTAATAAACTAAACTGGACTAACTTTTTAAGTTTTGGCATGTTAAGTAAAATATTCTGTTTCCCGGTTAGTTTTCGACTTGTTACTCATTTTTTAAATTTTCCATGTTTTTTTTCCAATTTTCCCGTCCGCGAGTACAACAACAGCAACAAATAATGTCACGACGAGTTTACACTCAAACTAAATAATCATACATGCCGGCAAGCGGGGTAGGGGGTAACCCCCTGAGGTCCAGACCCCCCCCCGAAAGGCCAGAATATGAGCTCCAAAAATTAGGTAACGAATTAATGTTTCGAAAATTGTTTGTATTTTAATAATTTTTCTGCAAAAACTGCACTCATACGCGAAAAATGCGGCTGCGAGGACCAAAAAAGTCCTTACGACTAAACCCCCTAGGAAAATTTGGCCGGCCAGGGGGTTACCACCCCCCTAGTATGGCCGCCGCCCCCGTGGGGGGCCTCTACCCCCCCTGGCATGACCGACCGCCGACATGTATGCTAAATAATATTAATAATACCGCTGACATTTGCCAACGAGTTATGTTATGCAGCTACCCAGTTATGAATCAGTTCGATGCTGCAAATCGATTATAAATAATCATGAGTTCAAACATTTACGTGTGAACACTGCATACGGCATGAGATTAAAAATTATATACAGTACATATAGGTATAGTACAAAATTTAAACATTTTTAATCAAAATCTAGCCCAAACTAGTCTGAGTTCTAAACCTGAGCTCGGATGGTAAATCATACGGATTGATATCATCTTCTTGCTGGGATTCATCTTGGTGTGTGTCGTCGTCATCTGACGCGGCAGATGCACCGTCACCACGACATGGTTCGATGTTCGAACCTTTAGCCGTGCCGTAATTCTGTCGCTGATGTTCTCGTTTTCGGCGATCGATTCGGCCTCCACGCGGTGTGTTTACGGACTCCTGAGCAACGGCTTGCACCATATTCGGACCCACATCGTCGTTGTTCAGGGTTGAATCTGAAAGTAGGCCAGTATTTTCGGTAACTCCAGCGCGCTGTGACGTTGGCAGCGCGTTCCGATTATCAAAATTTACCGCTGAGCTTACACGAAAGGCTTTAAACGGACGGCGCAACCGGCCTATAAACGGATTGATCCGCGATGTTTTCGATGACATCGATCCAGCGTCGCCACTAGTCGTACTTTGGCGGTCACCGATTATACTATGTCCGCGACACGTCGACGGATAGCGACCGCTGCCAACTGCGAAAGCACGATCACGCCGAATGTCGCGCTGTTGATCAGGCGGGAATGAATCTGCAAGCAATGCTAACGTAAGAAACAAAAAGTACACTGGACATGCAACATGCAATATAACGAAGGGAAATAAATAAAGACCGTGCAGCAAGCGAATGAAAGTAAATTAAAAAATACATAAACACGGAGTCATTTCACATTTCTCTAATGAACGGTACAACGTTTGTCAAACCTAGTAAGTTTCACACAGAATTATAGCCTCAAATAGGAGGTACAGCGGCTATGCTGCACCCACTATGGGTCGAATCGCACTCACGCCTATGAAGGTACGCGAAAAATGTTAGCAATTTAGAGAATATATAAAATAATTCAACGATCGCTCACCAATGCTCTTACATGTTTCTTTAATGATTCCGTGACCGAGTTTTTGATAACTCTCTCCTAACAGAGATAGCAACATAGCAGTTACCAAAATAGAACAGGAATACATTATCTACTATCCGAATAAAGTGACATAAACCAACCATCTACAAGAAAACAAAACATGGAAGGTGTAAAAATATTGCCACTATATAAAGTAGTAACCCGAAAACCGTGGGGAACCGAGCGCGTGTGTCTACTTTGTGTTTATCGACCATTTTGTCATTCCAAATTCAGGTCCCTAATCATGCGTAAGGTACCATTGTAGCAATTACACACCGTCAATAATTCAATGGCGAATCTATGACCATTTTAGTTATATATCAAAACCAAAGAACTCTTTTATTTCTTTTTGCAATGAGCAAAATGGCAAAAACTTATAAAATTTATAAATCGCAAATTATAAGAAAAAGCATAATTTGAAGAGTGATTTTTACTAAATTAGTAGAGCTCCCAAGACGTGCCTTACTTGATGCGTGCCATGCAAATACAATTGCTTTTAACGTATTCAGCAACCCCGAGAACTTATAGATACGTTCGATTGACCTATATACATGTATATTGAAAATTTTGCGAAATTTTTGGTGCCAAAACTTACGTAATTTTGCTAGAACATCGTCCCACAGTATTAATAACAGAGCCAATTTGGTGTTAAAATAATGAAACCAACTAGTTTAACGGGTTAAATAACCGCATAATCCCATAGTTTATAACCAACAAGCAAAAAATTGGTGCATTAAGATTTTGCAAGTTTCACTTTTTTGGTATTTTTTTAACTTCGGCTCATAACTCAGAAACGCCAGCTCTCTAACATAAAATGCACAATACAAAGTTTCAAAGAATCGATGACAGGATTTTGTTGTTAGGAAGAATTTAAGGGTGCAGTCGTTCAATGCATTCTTTAAGTATTAATATGTGCGTAACAAGTTAGTATGGGACATAACGTTATGTTCATTATAACTTGCATCTCATTCAGCCATATCAAGAGCGTCTATACTATAAGGTAGTACACGATACTCCCTCTCATTCGATGGTTAGTTCGTGTCATGTATATATCATGTGAAGGGTTCTTCAGGTTAAAGGCGTGTTCACACGCTCCAACTTTTTGCTCAAATTTTCATCAAAATTTGACGGTGATTTTTAAATGAAAATAGCGATATTTAAAAATTTGAGATCAAAATTTGAGCTCAAACTTATTTAGGTAATAATTCTCGTCCATGATTGGCTACTGGGATATTCATGAAAAATTTGAACAGTGCTCTCACGTTCAAACGTGCAAAAAGGCTGCTTTCAAATTTTGATCAAAATTTGAGCAAAAAGTTTGAGCGTGTGAACACACCTTAAAGCACAGACAAGCGTCATACTCTTCCCTTATACACTCTTGGTTATACGTATTACGCTTTATTTACCGGCTGAACCGTAAGCTTAGAAAGCGTTAGGCGAAGGCCTCACAGTACTCAACGTGCCATAGTGGGTTGTGGTAGGTACGTACGATGGACAATCTCTGGACTCGATGCAAAAGTTTCAAATTATCAAGGAAAGATTTCTAATCAATAGCCGACTACAACTCAAAACATCATCTGAGGACTATTTGCTACATGTTGTTAAGACAACGCATTCTCAGTGCCACCAAGTTTGTTTCGTTTGAAAACTGCAAATTCTTCATCTTAGAAACATTGAAATAAAAAATATTAATTTACAAAAACACAATACAGTACGAATCGTCAACCTGGTGTTAATCGTGATGCAACGTTTCGCCTATTATAGTCCAAATTGTATGTACTAATTTATAAACATACCAGGAAGTAACCAAAACCCCGGTTCCGATTACACACAAGTATAAAGGTCTAATAAATACCACAAATATGCGTACGTAACAATGTAGTTTAGCTGAAGAGAAAGATATCAAAAAGGAATGTACCTCACTTCCTAATTTCGCTGTTCACTACGCAACCAACATTATAATTGCACGAGCATCGCAAGCAATACCGTTAATAAACATTACAGTGCAGCTAGTAAAAATATACACATTAAATTTGACTCAGTTGCTGGCCTCTCCAAAGTGCGGGGGGGGGGCGGGGGCGGCACTTTTGGGCCCCCCCCCCCCCCCGGCAAAATCGAGATGCCCCCGAA
Organism: Trileptium ribeirensis; assembly: GCA_030248225.1. NCBI lineage: Eukaryota > Metazoa > Nematoda > Enoplea > Enoplida > Thoracostomopsidae > Trileptium > Trileptium ribeirensis. Next base: position 23,360 of record JASANE010024120.1, on the reverse strand, counting down.
AGACGCCCTCTGGCACTTTTTTGGCTGCCCCCCGGCAAAAATTTTGGTGTGAAATATAAAACTATTACTACTTACTACACAGTATTACTGAAATATCTGAAACAGAGAACAAATACAACGTTTATAGACCAGGCTGCCTGGCAAATTAAATGCTTGATATCTACCTAAAAATTAAAAAAACCATTTTTAGCGTGAAACCACGAAAATTGTTATTTTTGGCTCCCCCGGCAGACCCCAGGACCTTGCCGGGGGGCCCCTAACGGAGTGCTGGGGGCACCCTCCCCGGCAAATGTGCCGGGGGCCCCCCGGCAGAGGCCCCCCGCAAAATTTTTGCGAATGGAGAGGCCAGAGTTGAGCCGTCATGTGCCAACTCAGTACATGAGTCGTCATACTACATAAACTCAATCTCAGCCACGGTTATACTGATATTAAGTCACAACTGACTGATTCTTTCTAAAGCAGGAAAAGATCGCCTGACTATGTCAAATTCTGAACTCAGAGTTTTTACAGTTGAGCCGTCATGTCCCAACTCAGTTAATGAGTCGTCATGCTACATAAACTCAATCTCAGACACGTTTATACTGAAATTAAGTCACAACTGACTGATTCTTTTTGAAGCAGGAAAAGATAGTCTGCCTATGTCAAATTCTAAACTCAGAGTTTTTACAGTTGAGCCGTCATGTCCCAGTTCAGTGAATGAGTCGTCATACTACATAAACTCAATCTCAGACACGTTTATTCTGAGATTAAGTCACAACTGACTGATTCTTTCTAAAGCTGGAAAAGATCGCCTGCCTATGTTAAATTTTGAACTTAGAGCGTTTAGAGTGTAAGATTTCACTAAATCTGCTAGAAAAAACAAAAACACACGTAATCTATGAAGAACACGCGATATTACCGAAGCAGAAGAAAGCAAGAAAGACACGAATGCAAAATCCAAATTTAATATTTAACACGGCATAATATATACAAAATAATTAGCATTTGTTTAAAAGTGACGAAACGTGACAAACCGAAAACTAGCCAAACACATTGACTGGAAAACTGCGTTTGGGAACAATTCAGATTCTAAATTTCGGTGCCATGTAAACCTTTTCCTCCTTAGCGCATCATACCAAGTTTTCGTCCTCGAACAATCGTGAAATGTTTTTCCTCTCTAGGCCTAAGGGTAAGCCTAAGCCCCAAAGTCTGATCCCAAGTCTAACCTTAGCCCATACTCTCATTTAACCATTAGATGTTTGTACCACTGTACTCGTGCCAACTTTCCCCTCTGTTTTTAGGAGTTAAAACCTTGATCCAAATTTCGAATAAGTACTGATATGCACCAGTCTTTCTCAATCGACGCCGCCAGTCTCGGTATGACCCAGCCTTGTATGCGAGGTACGTTCTTGCTGTACACAACGCAACATTTTAACCAAACCAACGGAAATATGATGTAAGTAAGAACATTATATACTCGGGTAGCTACAACTCCTCATGTTCATGATGCCCCTCTCAAGTGAAACAACTCAAGAAGGCGATGCAGGAAACACAATCGCTATAGCAAAAATTTCACGTAAAGTACATATATACAGTATCAATAACCGCAAGCAACCTTGCTAGCTATACTTGGCGACATGATCCATACGTATGCTATTTCAATATTGCAATTTTTTCAGCTGGTATCTCAGGAGCGAAGGGTCTCATCTATTATGGCTGTCAAAATGTGTAATCACCTGTAACCGGTTTTGTGTTTGGTCTAAATGCCTCCCTAAGACCTCTAGAACCCTTATAGTGCTAGTTTGATAAAAATTAAAGCACACCACCTATTATGCATGTCGAAAAATCGGATGTTTCCTAGAATCCGCCAGCCCCAAATTGGTCAATTTTAAAAGTACAGCGACGATTTTGGTACCATTCGCCTCCGCTCGACGAGGGTGTTCATAACAAATCTATTTCAACAATACTTATGACATTTTTTCGGATTTTTTTGTGTTTCCAATGGCTTAAGCAAAGGCTTAGCTTTAGGTTTAGGATTTAACATAAATCCAATTTCAAGCTGGGAGATTCTAGAAAAGACCAGAAAAAATCTATATCTATGAAATGTAAGCAAGGAAAATTACTGATACCCTGTATGCAATACATAACCAAACAAATGAAAAAAGACGTTTTGGAAATCGGGTTCGCTGACCACAAAAATCTTGAAAAGCCATGAATAAACATAATATAGTCAAGTTAGACTCTAGATAAGAAAACCATCGTATTCAGAATGTTTGGTAATAATACACATGTTGGAAGGTAAAAACAAATCGAAGTTTGAATAACCAATATTTTTGGCAAAGGGCGGATGAGCCATATTCGAGCCCAAAATTGGTCCAGGCAGTGGTGCCACAAAACAAACTGGAACCCGCACGATTAGATTTGGTAGGAAGCGCTTAAAAAAGCGACTGATGCCGGACAAGAAAATGAGCGCAGTCGCCACTCAAAGGACAATACTGTGTACACAACAGCCACAGTTTTTGGATAAGCCCTCATCTCCGAAATTGCAATTAATAAAAATGAGCAACAATTTTGATGATTGTGTGTTTTTAACTACAATCTAACCCATCGCGACAGCTTGGAAAATATGAGTGGAGACACACAAAGGCGCAGCAAGAGTGGGCGTCTCCACATCTCTGTAAAATCGAATTCTTGATCTTATCGCGCCCGCAAGTTTCCCTTACAGCCCTATTTTGACCCACCCTCCAATATGAATTAATAGCGTGCTTTGCCCCTGGAGACATGCCAATTTGCGACAAAAATGTTATTTTAAAGTTAGGTATTTATTATAAAATTTTGGTACCGAAAATTATCCAAATTTTTTCTCGATAAATGCATAGTTCCAATGCACCGTTCGAACTATGTAACTCAATCTGTTAGCAGTGGAACTCAAAATTTTGACTAAACTAACGCCAATAACTCTAGCTTCACACACTCGCTGGTGGCTCATTAACCCATACACAACAGATAAAGACGGATTTTCAATTCGTCAATACGGTTTGAAAATTTGGTTTTTATGAAAAAGTCTAAAATAACACAGCAGTGCAATATGCTCAAAAGTATGAGAATATTGCACTGCAGCACATAAGAATTGAATTATAATTATATTCAAATATAATAGGACAGCTACGCATAATTGGATGTAAATATTGTTTAAGTCTATGCTAAAAATTTCTACCAAGGTGTGCTATGTCATGATGACAAAAGGTACCTACAGTACTCGCCAAAAATGACCGTCGCATTTCGAGCGAGTGGGCTCGCTCGAGATTTCGAAACTATTTAAATTAATAGAAAATTCTATTTTTAGAACAAATATATTTCGATCGAATCGCGAGCGAGCGACAGTCATTTTTGGCGAGTACTGTAAGTCCACCCATTGGACATAGTCACCTTTTGTCAGCCGCAAATTTTACTTTGCTGGATTTAATAACATACAGCCACTATTTTTACAATATCAATCAAAATTGAAGTTGTGGACTTAAGAACCTTTTGACAACGAAGAAACACTGCACACAGATATTTTGCATATAATAGGTCCAACTGCGTAAAAATGGACTTAAGCACCTTTTGTCACTGAGTCGACGATATATAAATTTACACATTCGTCTAAAAACAAGAAAATTCTCCTGTACCACGTGGCTCAAACAAATCGTTAATAAATTTTGGCATATATATACGACCATACAACTGGATATTCAGCACCGTAGTATCGAGCCGAGTCAAATGGTAACAAGCCGTTACTGCAGTTTAAAATTTAAAATTTACAAGCCGTTTAAAATTTTTTCCACTTCAGCCTCATAGTAAATCTGCCCCATTTGGGTGTTAACAATAAAACTACGGTAGGCGAATATGCAAAATAATATTTCCGAGACTATGTATATAATGTTACGTAGTTTAGTTGTCGGGCGATTATGAATAATTACGACTAGTAATAATGCAATAATTGCTGCTATACTGCACCCATAACGATGATAATTTATTAACTTACGTTTTTTTTGCATTTGGAGGTAGGTACAGTATTCTCAAGAAGTTACCGTCGCATTTCAAGTGAGTGGCTCTCTCGAGATTTCGAAACTACTTAAATTAATAATAAATTCAACTTTCTGAACAAATATATTTCGAGCAAAGCTCCATCGAGTCGCGAGAGAACGACAGTCATTTTGGCGAGTACTGTATGTACCAAAAATATTTCTTTCATTTTACCTCAAGGCTGCTTGAGTTATGTATAAAGACTTCACCTGAAGCTCAAAGCTAGCGATAAAGGAAACACGATCAATATCACACAATAATTGAACAAGACCCAATTATTGAGATAAAAGAATTCCTTTTTGAAGATGATAATAAATTTTCACTCACTGACCTCAACAAATTTATTATTTGGGTTGGTTGTGCTATTTGACGATATACCATGATTTTGTACGGGTGAAATAATCATTGCGAACGAATCTCACTGTACACAGGAAACCGATTATAAACGCCGAAATTTAGACCAACCAAATTTTTCACACAGTGAATCGCTTAGAAACAGGAAGACGAAAAACTATCCTTTCTCTGAATCAGCCGATAATCCATCAGAATTATTATTATTATTCGTACAGCTTACTGATCTGATTTTACATAACTCTTAATATTTTGATCTCGAATATGCATTATAATTTTAACCGTGTTTTTGAAGAAACAACTTCGACATAAACCAATCATTAACTCAAACACACATACTACTCCGCAAAGGAATATTTTGTTTAGGTAGGATCATCGGTGACACCGTGACAATCATTGCGCTACAACAAGCATAATAACTATTATATTGCATGCATCCAAAAAAAGGAACACAATAAGGAATCTGCGACAAAGAATTAATTTATTCATCGCAAAAAATTAATGCGAGGACCATTTTAAGGCTCTGTTCACATTATATCCGACCCGGCCCCACACGATCGAATTTTATTTAGTGTACAAATTCTATACAAAACACAGTCCGATTCTGATAGGATCTGACCTGGACGCAATGTGAACAGACCCTAAACGAATCGTAGCGATCAATTGAAACTGGATAAATTCAATTCCGGTTCGTTTTCATTTTTATTTCGTTTCTCGATTTAAAAAGAGTTTGATTTTTTAACTCAATTTTGGCACAAAGATTAGTTTTAAATTCTACCAAACTGAATATGATTTCAGTCCTTTCATATCCATAATTTTATGTTATTTTGACAACAGTGTTCTGCCAAGCCTACCAAGTGAATAAAAATACATAATAAGTTTGATATTGATTAATTCAATTTGCAAAATTTATTAAAAAATGTAAATTTTAATTAATGGAACACTGAATTTGATTTCAGTTTCACAAAATGAATAAAGTTTGCCTGAGATAAAATTAAATAAGTTTTGATTTAAAATCTCAAATCAAAATAAAGTCAATCACAAAAAAGCTTATATTACATAGAGAAATGAAATGGAATTGAAACTGCATTCAGTTTTTACCATATCGCTGCCCAAAATTTCATAGCAGTTCCCGCATTAATAACTACAAAACTAAAAAAATTCACAACGCATACCTTGTCATAAATGATTATTGCTTTCGAACAATCGTCTCGAACATTTTAGACTTTTTCGAACGCATTTGGGCAGTTCCCCAACACGGTTTTCAAACAGCATAAACCTTTTTATTATATTAACAGTTTTGTTTGAATTTTTTTCATTTTTACCCGTTGATTACTTAACGGGCTCGTACTGTCATTGATGTCGAACAACAGTGTCCAACAATATGCAATCATTTGTGGCAGGCGCCGTATGTAGCAATAAAGGAATACTTTGTTACGTGAGTTTGAAAGTTACAGCACTCGTCACAATATTATTGACTGTCGCCTCACACGAGCAAGCAGCGGTTAATTCATTGTGTCGAGTACTGAAGTTATGTAGTTCTTCATCGTTTCTTTAAAACTTTTTCTTGGTACGATAAATTTTGTTCGAAATTCGAAACCTGGTGGTCATTTTTTAAAGAGTGCCAACTCAAAAAATTTCGATCAATGTCAGTGAGCTCTGTAGTGCGGCTGTGACTGTTGTCTATTAGACCATGGTACAACAAGCAACGTTTCTGCTTTTCTGCTTCACATAATTTTATACTAACGGTTGTTTGACAAGTTTTTTGACAAGAGTTATTTGAGTTATATGACTACATTACGATAGTAAAATATGTATGTACGTGCAGATTTGTTGCAGATATCTTCGTTGTTTATACTTTGGTTCAAAAACTTTGCCGCATCAGATTCGAAAACACAGAACAACAGAGAAAAATGTCATAATATTGTGCTGTACCGGTAAATATTATGTTTTCAGGTACAAAACATATGAGATATAATGAGTTATAATATTATATATGCCTATAGTCTTTTGTGCACTTACATTTTTGTCCGCGAGTGTACACTTTGTACAGTACACGCCAGAAATGACCGTCGCATTTTAAGCGAGACGCGAGCAAAACTCGAGCGAGTGGCTCGGTCGAGATTTCGAAACCATTTAAATTAATATTGTAAATTCTATTTTTACAACAAATTCATTTCGAATGAGTCGGGAGCGAGCGACAGCCATTTTTAGCGGTTACTGTAAGTCAGCTTTAAAAAACGAACTGTGACGAGCCACCAATATAATGCATAATTTGGACCATGAGCCCTTTGTAGAAAACAAAACCAAAAACAATCAGTTTATACCGTCTATTTATCATTCCCTCTTCCCAGTTGTGCAAGAGTAAACTTAAGATGCACCGCCAACCATCCTCTTTTAACATTATGTACAAACCGTTGTTTATGAACAAAACTAGGATCGAATAGCCGTATCCAATATCGAAATTTTTCTGTTCCATAACGTCTTTAACGAATGCAATTCTGCCCCTGTAGTACTTTAACACCAATGTGTTCGCGCACATTTTCAAATTATTGAAACGAACTAATTTCTGTTCTCTTACAAAAATAAAATTTGTGTTCAGTTAACAACGGAATCGGATTTGCTTTTGACAAAAGAAAATGGTAGCTTAAGCTTAAAAAAGTAGCTTCAGTTTATTCATCCATTAGAGTGTCTGTCTAGAATGATTTCATTTCGTGCGAATTTATAAATTGCTTGCTGCTCGTGCGAAATTATAAATCTGCTCACCCGATGTCTGGTTGCTCGAAAGGCGCCAGTCCTTGTAGCGCGCAGTCTATCTAGTTATGTAACTACATTGGTTGAGGTCAAATAATGTAAATAAAAATCATGAAAAACGACTATAAAAACAGTGACGGAAAATTTCAGGGCTTTACATTAAGTGTTGTGCAGTGAAAAATAGGCATGGCGTACAATATTATACTGCAAAGTTAAAAAATGATTCTTGACAATCCTTTCAAATCAGTTCAATGTTCAAGTTGAAGAAAAGATGATACTCAATATGATACATAGTCCAAAATGCGAAAAAATCAATGCGAATATTGTCTGTCTCTCCGTAAAAAATCTACATACCTACACCACAACTTGACCTAACTTGATCTAACTAACTTGACCTATAAAATCTACATACCTACCACAACTTGACCTAAATATTGCGAAATAAAAACCCTAAAACACACTTTACATAATCACGAAAATCGCTGAATTAGCCATAGAAATGTGAAACATGAATAAATAATACGTTGTTTCATAAACTCAGCATAATGTATAATGTAATCTAATGTTCGTCATGTACAGTACTCGCCAGGAATGAGTGTCACCTTTCGAACGAACGAACATCGAACAAAATTTATTTATTCTCGCACACTTCTAGAACAAACTTCGAACAGATTTCGAACAAAATTTTAAATTTATCGAGCGAACATCGAACCAACTTCGAGCGAACATCGAATAGCCCTCATTTCTGGCGAGTGTTTGTGCTTCAATAACAAGCGAATCTTAAGAGCGTCTGGAATAATAACATAACCTACAAGCCAACATTCGTGTTGTTTAAAGCCCTGTTCAATGTTAAAACAATATCAATGGCTTTCTCCGAAAAAGCCGTTGAATTTTCACACAATTTATTATTCGAAGTACCCTTAAAACTCTGTTTATGAAGAGATATCCGTGAAATGATTTCATAATTATTATATGGTGCATATAATATCTTGAAATAGCGGCTATTGTATGCTAGTCAATGAATAAATGCATTTTATTCGGATACCTTTTGCAAAACTAAACCTGTATTGACACAGACTTTAGATTAAAGATGTGAACAGTTACGAAACTATTCATTTACACAGACTTCCGGTCAAAAATGGGAACAATTACGAAAATATTCATTATTACACAGACTTCCGATCAAAAATGGGAACAATTATGGAAATATTCATTTACACAGACTTTTGATCAAAAATGGGAACAATTACGGAAATATCCATTTACACAGACTTCCGATCAAAAATGGGAACAATTATGGAAATATTCATTCACAGACTTTTGATCAAAAATGGGAACAATTACGGAAATATTCATTTACACAAACTTCCGATCAAAAATGGGAACAATTATGGAAATATTCATTTACAGACTTTTGATCAAAAATGGGAACAATTACGGAAATATTCATTTACACAGACTTCCGATCAAAAATGGGAACAATTATGGAAATATTCATTTACACAGACTTCCGATCAAAAATGTGAACAATTATGGAAATATTCATTTCCACAGACTTTTGATCAAAAATGGGAATAATATTCATTGCTGGTTATCCAGTGTGACATCAAAGCTCATACATAATTTCTCCCATTTTGCACGAAATATTCTATAAAAATCCACCTCCCCAGTTATAATTAAAAATAAGTTTAGTTGACAAAAACAAGCTTACATTTCCGAAATTGACGACTTTGCTCGCGTTCGCACTGAATGTAGCTTCCGATGTAGAAAATCATTGTCACAATGAAAAAAAAGCAACAGACCAATACGCTCACCTGAAATAGTTACATATTCAAAACTGGTATAGAATTTTTGCCATAACAACTAGTAACTCGCAACCAAGGGTGTAACAGAGCGAGCAGGGTTTCATTTTTAAGTTATAATTTAGTTTAATCACCTGTAGCAGGCTGTGTTTGATGTATACACTATCCTAAATCCTTTTGAACACTAAATCCATAGAAAACTGTGTAATCTCGTCGATCCTGAACCCACCGAAAATAACTGACAGCGCATCAAGTATTTTGTTGTCTCTAGATAACCAAACAATCGTATTCAGCCTACCGAAAAATCAGACAAAATTCTAGATGACCTGAACGCAATACATAGCCAAATAACATAAGACAGACTATATTCTGGAAACCGGGTTCAATGACCCTAAACTCATTGAAAACACATGAAAAGGTTTGAAGTATGGATGATGGACTCAAGATAACCGAATCATTGTTTCAGACTTCAGAAATACATTGTTTCAGACTTCAGAAATACCAATAGATCATTCTTGATGCCTTGACGCAACACAATGATAAGACAAAAAATGAAGACAAACATTTCGGAAATCGGGTTCGTCGATGTAGGTATTTTCCTTGGAAATAACGTCAACCCTTGGAACCACCTGAAAAGGAATAATATAGTCATTTGGACTATAGATAGCAAAACCATCGTATACAGCGTAATAGGCACTCATTGCAAAATAAAAACATGCAATAACACCGCGAAATCTGAAAAATCGCTGTTTCAGGCGAGGGTTCGATGAACCATATTCTGGCCACTAGCGGCCCAAGGAATGTTCCCACAAAATGTCATAGTAAGCAAAGTTGTGAATCTCGATGAGCTGATTTTGCTGATTTTTCGATGAGAAGCCTGCGTCGCGAGACATGGGCTGCGAAAGACTACCACCCGTACGGCCAGATGTGGCAAAGAAACCATATCAGTTTTTTTGGATTTTAACCCTGAAGATGGTGTCGGAGTGTTGGGGTTCAACTAAAGCACACATCTTCGTCACTTTTGCTATCAAACTAAAAACTTTGTCGAAATCCGTCCATCCAAAAAATAAGATAAATGAATAACAACGTCACACAAACATGTAATTTTCAAAAATTTTCCCCTAACGCCATCAGAGGAAACTCCGTCCGCTTCGCTCGCTCTGTTTCAATTAGCTGACGAACATCGCTGAAAATTTTGCCAGTGGGCATGCACCGGAGGAGAGAACTGGAGAGGAAGTGGGGTGCCGGATTTTGTTAAGGGGCATGAACTGCCTCCCCTGACTTCAACCGGCTCCGAATGGACTTTTAAATCCAAAAGTTTTCAAAATATTTCAGCAAAAAAATTATTAATAAAAGGCCTCAGACTGTTTGCGGTTAAAGCCAACTTTTCAAACAATTTTTTCCCAAATATATCAAATTTACAATTTCATAAATGTATTTTTATAAAAAAGAATTTAGCCAGGGGCTCCAACCGCTTGCATCAAAATGCCAGGGTCCCAACTTTGGAGAAGTGAGATAAAGTTTATCGTTATTTATTAGCCTTTTTATACCAATCGAAATTCTCTGACAAAGATTATCAAATATTTCCGGATTTTACAAATTCAAAATCGGTGTCCAAGTTCGTGTTTCATAGCAAAATTTCGGGCTCGCACTGGAAAATTTTTTGTGTTCCCCAGGTAAACCATCCTAGATGACACCAAAAATTGACCAAAATTCTTAATGAAATTCCATTCGGGAGCATCACATAAACTCTGTGAAAATTTCTTAAAAATTGATTTTTAATTTTCTATGAGACGTGTTACTGATGCAATTTCTTAGCTATTTTAACAATTTCTCTCAAAATGCTGAGTTTTTAATTTAGAAGCTCCTCCCCAGTTCATGCTCCCTGGCACCCAGGCGTTTGTTCAAAAACTTAACATTGTGTACATAAAAATATATTTTTCTGTCAGAAGAACCTGAAACACAACGCTGGCCGATAGTCCGCAGTTTTACTAGCAAAACAGACACACTCGTTTGTCGACAACCTCTGCGACTAGTAGCAAATTAGTATTCAGTAATTATGTACAAGTCTTCCCCGCGGCATGGGAGTGTCCGCAGGATTTTCGAGCCCCAAAGATGTCCGCAGTTTCACAAGCACCCCCAGGTATTTTGGGATTATATTAAAAAACGTCGTCCTAACAAAAACAGTGATAAAATAAATATTACGGCTTCGATTTTAACTGTTCATGATAATTTCACGAGTAAAATGAAGAGTGGCATACTCAAATGCGCATTTTCAGCAAATAATGCAACTAAAGACAAAGACATATTTTGTAAAGTATGAAAAATATTATAAAATGGTAAAATCCGCAGTTAGCCGGGGAGACATGGTTTTCCTCCTCGTTAACGTGCAGGTATTTTCGGTTCCCCAGATGGGAGCTAGGTGTCTATAGATCAAGGCATCCCAGGTTATATTGGTCCTGTGGAGCGACCAAAATTGACCGCCGTTCGTTCGCTATAATCTCATGCTATCACCAATCAATAAACTAGTAACCCTATCGAGATTGCAAAACGTAGTGAAGCATAGGTACACCTACGCCTTTTGCGTGCACAGCCAATCAGCTCTCGATAGCATACGTCGATATGCTAAATATTCATATCACACAAGTTAGAACCAAACTAACACCGCCAGTAAGTTTCCTATGCCTCAAAACCCCCAAGCTACCAGCCTCTCAGGACGTAACAGTTAAATTATGGTTTTTAAAAATTAATTTTGGGTCGATGAACCGTGGCGGCGCCATACCCCATACCCATAGCAGAGCAAAATCAACACCAGCAATAAGTTTACCATGCCCAAAAACCCCCAAGGTAAAACTTTTCATCCGCCCACGACGTCGGAACAAATTTTCGAATTTTAGGTCCAGGAACCACGGGGGTGATATACCTCAAACCACATGAACCGAAGCCTTAATCGAAACCAAAAAAAGAGGCATCGGTATTTATCATTTTACTATGAAATAAAACCAAGCAGAGAAAAAATTGCAGTTAAGATAAAAATAATCTTGCTTCCGTGAAGGGTCCTAACCTGAGGTAAAAAACCTTTATTTTGCTCTCTGAGCCCGAACCTTGGGGGCGCCATACCCCCGTACCCATGGAACCATGGGCCACAGAGCAAAACCAACACCGGCAATGAGTTTCCCATGCCCGAAAACCCCAAGTGAAACTTTTCAGCCGCCCAGGACGTCAGAACAAATTTTCGAATTTTGGGTCGGGGAACCATTGGGGCACCATACCTCAAACCCCATAACTCTAGAACCGGAGCCTTAATCGAAAAACAAAAAAGAGACATCGGCATTTATCATTTTACTATGAAATAAACCAACCAAAGAAAAAAATTCGAAAGTTAAGATAAAAATAACCTTCCTTCCGTGAAGGGTACTAAACTGAGGTAAAAACCTTTATTTTGACCTCTGACCAGGTTTTTTCAATATTCATGTTGTGCTAAAATGTGTGTTTTTTGACACTTATGTGTGCTTTTTGAAAGTTTGAGATTTACCTCTGTTTTTTAATTAACCCGCAAATACCCTGCATTAGCGTTACAGGAAAGGTCAAGTATTGATAATTAACCGGCTACTAGCAATATTATATTAATACATGCATTATATACAATATTATTATTATACAATGGACCAATCAGTTATATTTAGCACTAATTTTTTAATATTTCAAAATTTATAGACTTAGGTTCCACAGTTATAAACATGGTCAGTTTATAAACATTCAGCGTTTAGAAATTTTGGTTTTTGTAGTATTTTAACTAAACAGTTCAGGTATACTAAATTTTGTGTTTTTTGAAATTTCGCTGTGTTTTTGCACTAAGAAAAACACAAAAAACCCTGCCTCTGACCCCGAACCATGGGGAGTCATACCCCGTACCTATAGAACCACGGGTCACAGAGGAAAACCAGTACTGGCAATGAGTTTCCCATGCCCGAAAACTCCCAGGTAAAACTTATCAGCAGCCCAAGACGTCAGAACAAATTTTCAAATTTTTAGTCGACGAACCATTGGGTCGCCATACCCCCGTACCTCAAGCCACGTAAATCCAGAACCGGAGCATTAATCGAAAAACAACAAAAGAGGCATCGGCATTTATCATTTTACAATGAAATAAAACCATGCGGAGAAATAAATTCGAAAGTTACGATAAAAATAACCTTGCTTCCGTGAAGGGTGCTAAAATGGGGTAAAAAACCAACATTTTGACCCCTGACCCCGGAAGCAGACCCCAAATCAAAAACATTCGGGGATGTTCAAGGTTAATCGACTATGCCGGTTCGAATGAGCCCAAGATCATGGAAATCGGTTAAGTCCTTCCCGAGTTATGGCCGATCACACACACACTGACGGAATTTAAAAGATTTCACCCCTGCAACAAACAATCTCCACTACGTTTCACTACGTTCTGAATAGAACTAACGGCTCGATGTTCGCAAGCCGCTCAGCTGAACGTAATGAGACCGTCAATGCAATTAAAGATTTACAATGCTTCAATTTTAAAATGTTTTAACACTTCATATCAGTTGCCACAAAGTCAAATAACGACTTAACTGAATAAAGTAAGTTAAACCTATCAAAAATAATAGACCAATACTACATACTGTATAAATGTAACTCCAAACAGATTCAACGGTATCTGCAGTTGTTGGTTGTTTATAAAGTAATAGAAATAAATGGCGATATGAATTTGGAATTGTGCACTGAAAACAGTAAACGAATGACTAACCGAATGTCAACAAAGGATACCTATCATTTTAATCTTCTAAAACTTAAAGGCTTTAAAGGAACATTGAGGCAGAAGCCGGGAAACCGTGCAGCCTAAACTTTTTGAGCCCCTTTAGCACTATAATTAGTGGTTTAGCACTATAAGTAGTGGTAGGTTTCCAAGCGAGCCCTTACAATGGATTTAAATGGAAGACAGATTAAAGCATAACTTTTTTTGCTATTTCCCACTAAAATAACTACAATACCTGCCAAAAATGACTGTCGCTCGCTCGCGACTCGCTCGACACTCGCTCGCGACTCGCTCGAAATAAATTTGTTCTAAAAATAGAATTTTCTATTAATTTAAATAGTTGCGAAATCGGTTTTTGACGGTCTTTTTTGGCGAGTACTGTATGTAGCTACTATGTCTCCAATAATAATTATTATTCTTACCACAGCAGACGCGTCAGTCGGGAACGATAAATTATTACATTTGCTATATTCCCATAAATGCCATGAAGCGTTCAGCTGAAAGTATAAAGTCGTACATAAAAAACTTCAGAGCATTCTAAAAAGTCTTACAAAACCCTGACAAATTTTAAATTTACAACAAAATTTCTCGCTGCTAGGCTTTGTTTTGCTCTATATAATAACAATAAATTATGAGTATCATGGATCAGAGTAGAGAAATTCTAGAATTTTCGATGGACCTACAACAAAAATTTTGAATATTTTTATTCGAATCACGTTTAACAACAATAATTAAAACGCAAAAAACCAAATATGTATCAAAATTCGTTTCTATTTCATTTTAAATGTATATATAAATGACTCAAAATTTACTTTGAAACAAAATATTGAAAATCAATTCACAAACGAATAACATGTGGTGTGACATTAAAACGCACTCGAATTCCGATTTAGTCCATGTTTCAACCAATAATGATATATACCATATTCAAGATATGTCTAGTCCTTGACTTTTCAATAGTACGGTCAAAGAAATTTTTCCGTAAATTATGAACGTAACCTATTCCGGGAAAACGATTTTAATTTGTTCCTAAATCGTAAGGTATTTTAACTTAAAGTGCAGAAAATATTAAACATGACCAAATGGTACTAACGTGGTCAAAAAGCAAGACTGCCGATTAATATAGGTCATGAGCGCATTTATTACAACCAAGTCAATTTAGGTTTTTACTTGACTTAAACAAACACGCCTATACTGCAAGCTAGAAACCCCGGAATAGCCGGAACATGAGCCAGCAACCGGAACCGTCCATTTAAACCGTATCCGAACTTGGTCTTCGAAGCTTATATAATTATAGTAAAATAGACGAAGGAGGAGGTACTGTGGATTAAAAATGAATTAAAACTAAATTTTATATTAAACTTTGTGATAATGCATCGCGATAATACTATTGCCTCATTGGAACTTTGAGAGGATGAGAAAAATTTATCAATCAAGATGACGATTTCTTGGACTCCCAGCGGTAAAATGCCTCCCATTGCGTACACCGCGTCAAATTGAATGTCCTTTTAACGCATGTAGTCTACATTAAACAATTTCGCTGTCTCCAATCACCTCCCTTTACTAGACATACGTTTGTCATATGTCAATTCCGTAAAAAAGTTCGAATTATTGGGTTATATGGTTCTAAAAAACAAAACTAGGTATAATTTCCCAACAGTGGTCAGAGGCACTGTTCAACGTTGGACGGTCAGTGGCAGTCAGCTAGATGGTGATGATTCACTGATCAGAATGCTATGAGACAAACTGTGATACTGCTCGCACAGGTTCAATAAAAATATAGTTCATTAGCAAGAACGCTGTTCCTGACTGCGATGTTGATTATACAATTATACTCGTATGTAGATTGGTTTGCAAGCTTCACAAGCGCACTGGAAACGCAACTTAGCAGATGCTGTATTTAGAATATTTAAATAATTCGAAGGCATTTTTCGCTAACGCAGAATGGCAACCATGCAATGATCTACTATTTAGAACAGCTAAGTTATGGCAAACGCTCGTAGTAAATTGGTAAAAACCAAAATTCTTTTACTTTTAGCTTTACATCGATGCAGTACGGAATGTGACTGGTTTCGGAATGAGTATGTGCGAACGACCGATAGTGTTCGTTGATTGCCTCCATTTCGTCACGACATTCGTCGCACACTGAGACGTTTTTCCTATGCTACAATAAATAATTCATGAAATAAATACAGTAATCGCCAAAAATGAGCGGTGTTCGTTCGATAAATTCAAAATGTTGTTCGAAATATGTTCGAATTTTTTCGAGACGTGCTCGAAACTTAGAAGCGATTTTTTAAATTTGTTCGAAGTTTGTTCGAAATGTGCTGGAGGGTTGCTCCAGAATAAATTTGTTCGATGTTATTCCATTCGAAAGGTGACATTCATTTCTGACGAGTACTGTAATTATATATCATAGTAACTTTTTTAACTTAACAAAATTTTTTTCTGTATTACAACGAAAGCTTGGCCAATACCAAATATATATTGCTGGAAACATTTTCCGCTTTATGCTTACGCATATAAATACAACGTAACAAAGGAATCATCTTACAATGTATTACTAACTGTTTGGCATCACCAGGCGAAAAACATAGTTGCAATCCAAATCGGAAGTCGCTCATGGCAGGTGTCATAAAGCCCCAATCACGGGCGAATTCAACTGTGACAAATTGCGGTTGCCAGTGTTATTCTGGAGCCGAACAGAGCTTGCATTCAGACACTGACTTGAATTTCACCACCTTTGGAAAACAAACTTCGACAACTACAGATTTACCAAAACATTGTTAGCAAACTCATCCATCTTTATTTTCAAATTCGACAAATTTTTGTTAAAAAAATTGTCGTAATTCCTTGGAATGCTCCCAAATACAAAATGGCTTATTTCTTTTTCTAAACAACAGACACTCAAACTGATTGTGCTTATTTTAGACTGAACAGGTTGTGTTCTACTAACGTTTTATTAGCCAGTCAGGGAGGTCACTGAGAACAGGCTATGTTGTGTTGACAAATGTCAATATTGCTAAGCTGACAACACAGGCACAGAAATGGAATTTCATAAGCTACTGTCTCCATGACGGACATACAAATTACTTGATCTGGTATAAGGGAGACTAGCTATATATTGCTTGGAGGTACATTTTGCAAACGACTTCATCCTATGATTGAAGTCAGCCACATAAATCCACAATAAATATTGCTATAGTATAAGGACCTTCTAAACTTGATAATTTAACTGCCGGTGAAATCAATCAGTGACAAATTTCAACATTTCCTTCTTGAACGTGCTCAAACAAATCGCAAACGTTTGCCGCATAGTAAGCAGAATCCAGCGATCGGCTTTGTAAAACATTTCCCTACGCCGGCAGTAATTGAACGCTGTGCTAGAGAATTCAATTTATACTGGCAATCAGACAAAACTTGAAAACCATGTCGCAATCTTTGATATCAAATCAAAGACGAACAAAAATGCAGTTGAATTATTATTTCAAAGAGAACAAAGATGGTCTAAACTTCAAAATAACTTACTATAACTGTATCGTAGCACAAGTTGAACGCGTCGGAGAGATTCATCATTTGTATCGCCTCTTCGCTAACAACGAATTCACCCTTGTCACCGTTGAAATTAACACATTCTACAACGAATCAAATATCTATGGTCACAGTCACGTCATCTAGTTTCAACCCTACTTAATATAATGTACCAACCATCAGCAACACGAATTATACATAGGCTATTATCAAGACTTTAAAATTCTTACACCATAGAGTAAGCAGTGTTCTCAAAGGTGATTTCTGAAGTCAAAATTTTTTTGGGTCCACAGGTGGGTCTGGACCCAAATATTTTTATGTGGACCCAAAAGCATTTTGCTGGACCCATGCAGTTGCGGTTTCGGAGACATAAATAAATTCTATGTCAAAGTGCAGGTTTTCAGCCGTTCCTGCTTGTTGTATAGTTGCTTGTTTCTGGTTTCATGGGTTGCCCTCATCCATTATCCTGGCTTTGGACAGGCAGACAATAATTTATGTATTTGTAATTATGTAATAATGTAAAATAAGTACCCGTTTATGGGGTTTTGAGGTGATACGAATTATTCAACTTCGACAGGAAAGATTAACTCGTGCGACAGCTCATTCGAAAGGTTAACATCTCAATCTGTGCTCGCTCAAAAAAATACTATTCTAACATATCCCTGACAGAACCCCTCTCGAACCGGGTGCAGTGAACCAATCAACAAGAAGAAAATGGTTTTTTCTTAGCGATCAAAGAAACCCGGCTTGATTGGTCCGCATGATCCCTGATACTGAACGGAGTTGAACTAGAGTGTAACCGAAATCCAAAATTTTCATAATCGTCTAAGATCGTTAGGTGACACAATGCCAAAAGTAGATATAATAGCAAAAAAAGATGAACTCAAAATACAAGGTACAACAAGCCATACGAAGCATGTCGTGGAACAATGACAGGTATGGCTTGAGAAGGCCATCATTTACATATGTACGATCGGCAGTAGACAGCGTCGCGACAGCGTGAGCACCATCAGCGAAGCCCGGCCAATTAAGGAAAATTAACATAGTACAGATCATTGGTGAGCGAATAATCACCGGGTGTACAAAACTCACGAACAAAACGGGCTATTAATCGAAGCCGGGCTGAAGCCCTTATCCTGAGAGCGGGAGAAGTGTCAGCAGTCACTTACGACAAATCTCTCCGATTACATCTTTACAACATAAGGCGTAAACTTGCTGACCGAGAAACCAACCAACACTTCAAGAGAAACAATCGGCGAAAAGTAGCCGTCAAGGTAGTCATACGACATGGAATCGAACAAAAACTGGTAGCGAAAACATGGTTATATATTCAACAACACCGCCACGACTAGACCACGTTCGAAGATTACCTTGTTTTTCCGATTAAACGTAATAACCATTCAGATATGAAGAAGCAAGCGACTAAAGTGAGCGTGTATCGACGCATACAAAGATAGATCTACGGTACTGTCTTTCTAAAATGGTGGTAGCGGAGTGTAGAAAAATCTCACCAACGAAAAATATCAGCTAAAAACTCCACTGGCCAAACTGACCTGCAGCTACAAAGCTGAATTAATGGCTGTCAATGTTGCAAGGCCGGAGAAATTAAGTTTTCAAAAACAAAGAAATATCCTAATTGGAGGCCGTATCAACCTGTGTACCGATTCGCGAACAGCAATTCGGAAACAAGCAAATAGATCTGCCAGAAAGCACCTAGTGCAAAGCAGCGACCAGATGAACATTGTCACGCGCAATGGCAATCCAAGCATCACCATCCACTGGGTTTACAGTTGTTGCGGGACGGAAGGTAGCAAGTGGATAGATCCAATTGCAAAGGAAGCAATACAACTCCTCAAACAGCCCTGCTTATTGAACAACTGCGAAAGCGATACAGAAGACATGTATACGCCAAGTAACATGTGCTCTATGCTAAAACAGACAACCATCCCGAACATGAAATATCGATGACAGAGTAGACGCTCCTGTCGAGACTAACAAGTGTGAAGGCTGCACACCTGATCTGGCATGGTACCGAAAAAAAGCCCACTGAAGCAAGGAAACACTGAATTACAAACTTGTATGCGACATCAAAATGGGAGATGAAGCGAAGCAACACGTTATGAAAGATTGTCCCAAGTCTGGATGCACTAGAGAAGAGAATGGTTTTCCAGTCTAGGTCTTGTGGAAGCCTTATTCGAAGACCCACAAGCTAAGGTTTGTTACCTGCGGAAAGTTGGCATCTACATATGGCAGACTCTTAGGGCTCAATGGTCGAGCGCCTGGAAAGAATAAGAGATTATAATAATGCTTTACTACATGACTGTTTTAGGATGTAGGATTTGGACAAAGGGTCGTTTAGACCTAAAATTAGCAAAGAGCAGTCATATCTCCACAGCCCGATGAAACGTAATATTGGTTCCACAGATGTCACTGACTGCTAGCTTATGATGTATTTTTATGGGCCCGTGTAACCAAAAATACCCGAAAACAGCAATATCTATTCAACTGCTGGAGCGATATGGGTGATATTGAGCTTATTTTGAATAGCAATACAGTCTCTATGCAGCTGTGTACGCTGAGTTATTACTGTTCTTACGATTGCCATAAGGTTGACTCAATATGGGTTTTACACATTCAACACTCAAAATTCACCATGTTGGCGATGACGCAAGCCAAATAAAGATTTCGGTGACGTTTGGCAGTTATAGATTGAATCCTAATACTTAAAAACATTCTATATCCACACGCCTTCTAAAATTTCAATACTAAACAAACCGCTTATAATATACATGCATTCTTAAAATATTATCCGTCAATCGCTGTTCGACTATACTGTCCCCATCGTCCCTCCTAACACAGGTATTTTGTTGGTATCCGATATAAACAGAAATGTTTGCCAGCTTCTCCATAAGCTGAGTGCTGTTTCTTGTTTTTTTGGTGGGGGTTTTGCTGGGGTCTTTTTTTGCGCTATATTGTTTTTTTTTTGCGCTTTCTTGGGGGGTTTCGGCTCTGATAATAGTTATGACGAAGCCAGTGATAGCGAACTCGACGAGGAACAACTATTGAGCGACGAAGAGTTCTGGGCGAATTGGCAAGATCCGAACGCCGATTGGTACCGACGTGAACCTACCCCCGATGTACGAGAGTGGCACCGTGAAGGGGCGTGGGAATCGCGTCGAAACAATGCGTTACAGCGAATACTGTCGGACGAAGGTGTTGACTTGAGCCTGCGAACAAGTCATTTGTCGATCCGTTCTGGAGACGCTGATAACACTACCAGCGAGGATGAGTCGGATGAGACCACCGAAGACGATAGTGATGAGGTTGAGTCGTTAGACGCGAGCGAGTTGAGATTGGCTCACTCGGACAATAGTGCAAGGGAGGATCCTATCGAAGGGTCGCCACGTATGCGCCCGGGTAATTTAGGTGAGTCCACTGACACTTTGTCTAGCGTTTCTAGCAATATTTTGGGATCCGTCGAAGAGGTGCCTTGTATGCCCTCGGGTAATTCGGATAGCCCACTTAAGAAATCTAAGGTAGCCGAGGATGAATCCGTCGAAGGGAGACCAAGTATGTCCCCGGGTAATTCGGAGGAATCTGTAGTAATAATCAGTGAACATTCAGACGCATGTATGGGACGAAGACAACTACTTAACTTTGTACAGGACGCTAACGACGAACGATCACGCCGACTAGATGAGCAATTGCACAGCATGTATGGACTTTATCTTACTAATGACCTTCCGATCGAACGAGGACGCGTTCGCTCACTGACAGCGAGTGAACGGAATCGTATTGTGGGATCAGACACATTGTTTACCATTTCTACTGATCATGCCGAGACCTCGAATTACCAATACCCGCGCATCACAATAGCCGAAAATTCGAGCCCCTTTGTAGCGGAATGCCTTATCCCGATCAACTTTAGAGCAGGAGAGATAAACTCCGACTTCGGACAGTCTGTGGTAATACAACCACAGGCCCTTTTCTATAGGAGAGTAGTGTTAGCCATGGAGCAATTAAATAATCTAAGTAGGCTTTTCGATACTCGCTTCGAGTGTAGTGAGGATCCAGCTCTTCAACGAGACTCTGCTATGTTAAGCAGTATCCTAGGCATGGCATCTCCTATTGACCACCGCGTAACTGGATTGTACCTCGATCCAGTGGCTCTTGCTTCGTTGGAACTCCTCATGGAATTGTTGGGTCAATGCGTGAATGGCCACACGCTCCAGCAAGTCATGGAGAAGGAATTTGAGGCAGAGTTGAGTAAATGTGTCCAACGAATGTAGGAGTATAGACAAGTTAGCCGACTGGTATTTGTCGGAGCATGGAAAATGGAATTACCAGTTACTAGCTGCGCTGTGTCCGCATTGACGGATATATAATAAATAGGAGATGCCATGCCTAGGATACTGCTTAACATAGCAGAGTCTCGTTGAAGTGCTGGATCCTCACTACACTCGAAGCGAGTATCGAAAAGCCTACTTAGATTATTTAATTGCTCCATGGCTAACACTACTCTCCTATAGAAAAGGGCCTGTGGTTGTAGTACCACAGACTGTCCGAAGTCGGTGTTTATCTCACCTGCTCTAAAGTTAATCGGAATAAGGCATTCCGCTACGAAGGGGTGCGAATTCTTGGCTATTGTGGTGCGCGGATATTTATAATTCGAGGTCTCGGCATGATCAGAAGAAATGGTAAACAATGCGTCTGATCCTACTATGCGAGTCCGTTCACTCGCTGTCAGTGAGCGAACGCGTCCTCGTTCAATCGGAAGGTCATTAGTAAGATAAAGTCCATACATGCTGTGCAATTGCTCATCTAGTCGGCGTGATCGTTCGTCGTTCGCGTCCTGTACAAAGTTAAGTAGTTGTCTTCGTCCCATACATGCGTCTGAATGTTCACTGATTATTACTACAGATTCCTCCGAATTACCCGGGGACATACTTGGTCTCCCTTCGACGGATTCATCCTCGGCTACCTTAGATTTCTTAAGTGGGCTATCCGAATTACCCGAGGGCATACAAGGCACCTCTTCGACGGATCCCAAAATATTGCTAGAAACGCTAGACAAAGTGTCAGTGGACTCACCTAAATTACCCGGGTGCATACGTGGCGACCCTTCGATAGGATCCTCCCTTGCACTATTGTCCGAGTGAGCCAATCTCAACTCGCTCGCGTCTAACGACTCAACCTCATCACTATCGTCTTCGGTGGTCTCATCCGACTCATCCTCGCTGGTAGTGTCATCAGCGTCTCCGGAACGGATCGACAAATGACTTGTTCGCAGGCTCAAGTCAACACCTTCGTCCGATTGTGCTCGCTGTAACACATTGTTTCGGCGCGTTTCCCATGCCCCTTCACGGTGCCACTCTCGTACATCGGGGGTAGGTTCACGTCGGTACCAATCGGCGTTCGGATCTTGCCAATTCGCCCAAAACTCTTCATCGCTCAATAGTTGTTCCTCGTCGAGTTCGCTATCACTGGCTTCGTCATAACTATTATCAGAGCCATCAGGAGCGTTGATTATTTCATGCTCAGGCTCACTATCCTGCTCATTCTCAGAATCGCTGTGTGCATGTGCAGTGCTTTGACTTAGATTAGACACTTTCGCTTCGCTTAAATGATTCGCTTCGCTCGCTGTGGATCCACTTCGTTCAAATAGGAGTTCAACCGACTCCCTCAATTCACTATTCTTCTGTTCAACAACATCATCAACCACATCAACTTCATCATGCAAGTCATTGAAAAAACTTAGCTCAGCATGGGGAACGTTACTGCGCGCTTCAGTAACGCTTGGCGCAACGGAAGCCTCACAATGCGATGGACGGCCTTTATTTGCCACTCCGCCATCAACATCCCCGTACCTGGGCAGACCCCGGGCAATACTTTCAGCCCCAACGATCATACCCGCTTCATCGGTGCGAACGGTCGCGAACCCGCTGCTACCTCTGCTTGGATACAGGTGACAAGGGCGGCCCCGGTCAGCATCAAGGAAGGACCCAATGACCGTGGAACCCCTTGCCAATGAGGTCGGGAAAGTCACCTCAAGTCCATCGGTGCTATAATTGGCCGGTTCAAAATAGCACTCAATTACATCA
>JASANE010024119.1:0-10452 GCA_030248225.1 Trileptium ribeirensis | reverse complement strand
TCATTAAACTAAAATAATCAATAAATTTAAAGTTTCTGCTAATTTTTTCGCGTCCATGAGTCATAACATCCATGCAATTTGGATACAGATCTGTTTAATCTATATCTGGCATTCAATCAGCATGCAGAGAAATATGTGTGCTATTTACAAGTATTATAATATGTCGTTTACCGCAGGTGCTGAACCAATAGGTGGTTTTCGTGGCCCCACCTCTCCTACTTGTTTTTTAATTAAGCAAAATATTTTCGGAAATTCAATCAGTATTTAGCAAATTGCACAAAAATTATCAAATTAACACTTACATACTACAGGATTGAGCCTAATAAAAAACATTTATCTGTCAAAGATGCTAAAGCAATATCATTAACCGATCATCAATTGTATTCTGCCTACCTTCAAAATATAATGTTGTTCATCCGAAGATTTGAATATAGCTTGTTTGCCATATTGCGGCTTATACGAGTTCGCGGTAAGTCCTTTACCACAATGCTTGTTTTGGCTTTATATCCGCCGTTAAACCACAGTATAATTAATCTCAAATTCACCTATAAATTTTGCATATCGTTTCTTTCTAAAATTCTAAATTTCGTAAAAATATCGTTTCTTAAAAGTATATATTTTTGTGCTAGTAAAATACAGACATCTACCAAATACTTAGCTACAATTTCAGAGTAGTTGTCATAAACACATTAGGCTCTTTTTGAATCACATTTTTATACAAAACACGCTTTCCTACCTGGACAATCGCCCGTTTTGAATCCTACTATTATCCTAGAAGTACGTCCGCTGGGAACAAAATAGTATCCCGCTTATAACTTGAGAAAATCATATAAAAATACTATTCTCATCTCTTTACATAATTGTTTCAGCAATTCCATTGTAATTTTTCAACGCAACTTTTCTGAGGAGTACATATTAGTAAAGTTCATTGCTATATGAGCTAAACTGAAGCAGAATTATTTGGGTAACTACATTTTCATGTAGAATCTAGAGACGAACATACAAAAAATTCATTTTTATCACGGCGTCAACAACTGTATTGTAAGTTCAATTGTTTAAGCTGCTCTGTTCTACAAAACAATATATAGACGCAATTTACTGACCGCTACAAAATGAAACTTCGCGAGTTATGTCGCTTTTTGGCCAGTAATTGTTTTCAGTACTCCATAAAGTGTTGGAGTTACATTGCTTGCTCGTGGTATCTTATGAACATATAAAAAATTCATTTTTATCACAGTGTCAACAACTGTATTGTAAGTTCAGTTGCTTAAGCTGCTCAGTTCTACAAAACAATATATAGACGCAATTTACTGACCGCTACAAAATGAAACTTCGCGAGTTATGTCGCTTTTTGGCCAGCATATAATTGTTTCCAGTGCTTCATGAATTGTTGGAGTTACATTGCTTGCTCGTGGTATCTCATATGAGCTTCAATTGTGCCGTCAGTGTATTTTGTACAACACTTGAAATTGTTCATTTTTTCAGAATTATATTAGCGTCTGTTCTGTTTCGAAGAGTTTCGAAGCGTTTTCGAAGCGTTTGGAAGCGTTCTGATTTTGTTTATTTATTCATTTATACGATGTACAACACAAATAATCTCCTTGACAGTCTAATGGTTCCAACGGCGCATACAATCTTACAATGCGGTTGTCGCACTGCTAATATATATAAGCTAAGTCACCTAAAGTAACGCGTTCGTGCTTAGGCCAACAGCGGTAAGTGAATGAAGATGCTAAGTTGGCTTGTATGGAAGCCAATGAATTAGATATAAATGAGTTTTAATTTCGTTTCCAATAAGACCACCTGGATGTGCTAAAATTTAACCAAAATTACAATCAATTATGAATACACGGAAAGATGTTCCATTAGAAATTCCTAGAATTTTAGCAGAAAAATTGTGGAATGTTAAATAAATATGAGATTTTGTGGGTAAAATCAATTTTTAATTTTTAAAGTACATATTGATATTCACAAAAACATTACTTGTTTTATGCATCATTTACCTTAAGATGTGTGCAGCAGGGCCGGATTTTGTCATAGTCTGCCGCGGCTCTAAAGCCATGCTGGGCTAGCCGCGGCAGCCAACGTGACATTATTTGGGCCGAGCCAGACCCAACAAATATATTTAGCTATTAGTAAAGCGAGGTTGATAAATTGTCACAAAGGCCGGAATGGGCTCTAAAAGTCAGAAATATATGACGACAATGGAAAATCGCTAAAAAATGGAAATTGATGATGGTTATGATGATATATACATAAAACATCCTTCCAGTTCCAATAGCACAATAGCACAAAAAACATGTTTTACATAGCTGCTATGTTAGCTTGTAAAAGGCGCTTAAACAAAAATTCTGAAAATAGCGATATTTACTTGTTTATTTTGCCTGAATTTATGCGCTTTGCTTTTATTTACTAGTAATCTTTCCTTTTTTGGGCGTAGAGCTAAGTATTTTCGACGTAACATAACCTGCTAAACTGAATGTAATAACTATTTTTTTCAGTAGCTCGTCCCGGCTATCAAACCCTGAGACATAGCCACTCCCGGCCCGTACAAACATACTAGCATAGCTTACGTAGCCATTTATTTTATTTATGAAGGGCCGGATGTGGCTGTGCGTTTTTGTCACTAGTCGGAATTGGCTCTGCGACAGAATCCGGCCCTAGGTGCACACATCTTAATGTAAATTATGCATTATATTTGAATATTTATTGAAATTTAAACTTAAAGGCGTGTTCACGCGCTCAATCTTTTTGCTCGTACTTTGAGTTCAAAATGTAATCAAATTTTGGTCTAAACTTGAATTTGTTTTTAAAAGAAAATGTAAAGCTTCAAACTTTGAGATCAAAATTTGAGCTTAAGCTTTTTCAGGTAATACATCCTTTCGATTATTGGCTAAAGCCATATCCCTTAAAAGTTTGAACAGTGTTCACACGTTCAAACTTACCACACAGGTAAAAAAGGCACTTTCAAATTTTGATCAAAACACGAGCTATTATGATCAAAATTTGAGAAAAAAGTTTGAGCCTGTGAACACGCCTGAACTTTTAGGCAAAGTTTACCTCATTATACAATAGAAACACTGGACGGCGTGAATCAAAGTATTGGAAGACAAAGTTTCTTTGTAACGTAATTCGACTTTATATTTAAATATTTCTTAAAATTTAAAAACA
The DNA here is from genome assembly GCA_030248225.1 of Trileptium ribeirensis. NCBI lineage: Eukaryota > Metazoa > Nematoda > Enoplea > Enoplida > Thoracostomopsidae > Trileptium > Trileptium ribeirensis. The sequence continues at coordinate 7,281 of JASANE010024119.1, read as the reverse complement.
GCTTTCAGGCAAAGCTTGCCTTAGCATAAAAATAGAAATTGATAAACTTATTTACGTGCATAACTTAGCGCTTAGTCTTACTGACCGACGTATACAATATCGATCCAAGCGTTCAGATCCGCTTCCAAATATACTTGTATTGACGTGAAAAATTTTCATACTTCATAGAGTTCCTTACACATTTTTTAATCACATGCAATTTCTGCTTGCAGATGTCCTATCTTGTCCTCCACCCAAACAAGTACAAAATGCAGTCTTACTACAAGACGATGGAAACGCTAATCTGTATCCAGCAAATTACGTTTCCTTGCACCATTTTAAATCGTATGTAATTTTTGCTTGCAGATATCCTATCTTGTCCTCCACCCAAACAAGTACAAAATGCAGTCTTACTACAAGACGATGGAAACGCTAATCTGTATCCAGCAAATTATGTTTCCTTGCACCATTTTTAGTGAATCATTTTAAGTCGTATGTAATTTTTGCTTGCAGATGTCCTATCTTGTCCTCCACCTAAACAAGCACAAAATGCAGTCCTACTACAAGGCGATCGAAACGCTAGTCAGTATCCAAAAAATTACGTTTTCTTGTACGCGTGCAAGCCGAACTATTATTTGAAAGGAAACGATTTGTTAATATGCCTTCAAAATGGTTCGTACACTGGATCACCTCCGAGATGTATACGTGAGTGTAAGAGCATCGATATTAATAGATATATAGAGGTTTCAGCATATATTATTATTATTAATAAATTGGCCAATAAATCTATAAAATACTACATTATATTTAATTCGCTGCAATCTCTCAGGGACGTTGTAGGATAACGTAATAGAATTATGAGCGTCAAATCAAAAATTTTCAACTTTGACGTATAGAAGACAACATTCAATGGTGGTATTTGTGAAGGAATTGAAAACGTAAAATACCTAATATTTATTATAGGCAGACTACATTATACATTTCTACAGTTTATATTTTTCTTCGAAAGCTCAACTTGTGACTTTAAGTGCTTTGCGAAAAAATATTAATATCAGACATCATGAACGGGAAAATGTTTTGTGCTGAAGTTGTGTTTTTCTTTATAAATTAACTCACTAGTAAACTTAATGTGATTCCGCAAAACCATCCTATTTCATAATAAACCATGTTTCAAAAATAATACGGAATTCGAAACGGTGTTTTGGTTCTTGAAAACCGTCTAAATTAAAAACAAGTTTCAGAAATGACACATCGTGTTCGAACAGAAATTTGGCAATTTCCACTTGGCATGATAGATGATTTCCAGAATGCGTATTAATTTTGTGTGCTGCGATTCACTTGTATCTTTTCCGGAATGACTTTCACGTAAATAAAAAGACCCGACATTTATACTTTTAGTGTTCGCGAAGTAAATCTGTTTAATTTGAATTCGAGAAAGTATAGGTAATTTCTTTGGATTTTGGCGAATACAAAATTCTTTGATCTCAATCAGACATCACCGTGTTTTCGAAAAGATTTGTTGCGGATTTCAACTCACTAAAAAGCGTTCCGTAACAATTTTTATGTAAAATAGCAAAATAAGATGACCGATGGCTTAGGGTTAACTATCCGAATAAATTTCAGGAATTTGTTCTGCCCCACATCCTCCACTGAACGGTGATGTTAAGTTTTATTCGACGCCTATTATTACCGGCGATGTAATAGTGTACGAATGTAACGAATCTAGTACACTTATTGGAAATCGATTTAGAAAATGTACAAACAACGGAACATACGACGTAGAAGCACCGGTTTGCAAAAGTAATTTTCGGTTCTTTTTTAAATTCATTTTACCATAAGATGCATGTAGATTACGTTGAGCATACAAAATTCAGCTGAGAGAACACTACGGCTAAATTAATGGGAAATACTAGCATTAGCTGCTGAAAACAAAATCATTTCGTGTTTGATCGATTCTGTAATCAAACGTTGACGATTCTGAAATATTTAAGTATTTTTGAAGCAAAACTGTTTGATTTATGTACATGCAATAAGTTAACTCTTTCGTTTGTAAATTGAAACATTTCGCCACATTGTACTTTACGTAGCGAGTTGATTACTAAATTTGTCGCTCGGCAGGCGTTTGCACGCGCATTCTTGTTCTTTAACGTTGCGATGTTAACGAACCGAGCAACAACTTCTACGAAACATGGCGGTGCTCATGGCGGCATGTCTCACATAAGGACCTTAGCTTAGGCTTAGTATATCGTGAACGACATAACCTACATTTTATTTCCGCCTCTCAAGGTGACTTGGGTCCTCATAACTTTCTAACGGTGGCGTTCATTTCAACAAACTAAACAACTATGGCTTTCTCTTAACAAGCCGAGACCAACGCTATCCAAGCTGACCCCTTCCGAAGAAAAAACTTTTGGGTTCCCGAGGGGGTACCACTAAGACCTCAAAAAATGGAAAAAATTTTTCAGGGTGCGGGTAAAATGAGTATATTTTCTAAACCGTCTCATCGAGCTGAATCGATTGATACCAAAATCAGCTCTGTACCTTCAAAATTGACCAAATTCGGGCTGGGGATAACGAAAAAGAACCCAATTAGCTTTTGCTGCAGTTTATGTTCAACAGGAAAGTCTTGAATTATAATTGAAGCTACTCTGTGAGTTAATCGGCCTTCTCCGCGGTACGTTTCTTACCAAAACGTAACCGCCATCTCCAATGGTGGCCCAAGGGGAAGGGGTGGAGATACAGAGCGAGTTCGAAAATTACCCAAAAATATAAGTATAATCAGGGTTAGGGAAAAGAAGCCACCCAAAGGGATGGACCGATCTACCAGCGGTCGGAGATACCCTTTATCACGGGATGAGAGTTGCGCGAGTTCCACGTGGTAGACATGTCATTGTCCCGGGCAGGGATATCGAGTTTAGGTCAATGTCAGGTGCTTGATTATGAACTAAGTTGAGTAGGCCGTGCGAACGCATATAAACTAAAGTAAACGACTGTTTAACCAATTCGAGTTGATTACCAATTACGTATTACAAACTAAGCAGACTAAACCATTGGTTGTATTGAAAAGTAAATTGCCCTGGAATAAACATTGGGTTTACTTATGGACTGAATTTGTGCACTCGGAACCCTTTTAGCCATATTAGCTTTAGAATTGAGCTAATGCTAAATTAAATTTCGGTTAGCAGGATCGCGTATCCGTGCTAGTATTAACTGTACCCTGGTGTGTTCGGAGAACGTGCCGTGGGTAATGATCTTGGATACTAGAAAAGCTTAACTGGAACTAATGAGTTTCGAAGTTAGACAGGGGAAGTCTGGCTAACGTTGGTGGATACGAGTAACCATGCCATCAACGTTTATACCCTGACGAGTTCGACTAACAAGCCATGGTGCAGCGATAAAACTTTTAAGGGAATAACTTATGACATTAAGTAAAACTTTTGTAAAAGTTTAAATTGTGGAAACGAATAAATTCTTAAGCATGAGTTTTAAGAAATAAAAACTGTATAAAAACTTTGGAATCGGGGAAGAAAAGCTAGAGTTACAATGTTACGCATTGAAACTAAAGATTTTGAGACTAGCCATTTCCTAGGCTGCAACGAGCTCGTGTAAACAAGTCTGCAGCATCTCAACCATTTATTTTAAGATTCCTTATATGATTTTGAATGGCGGTACCGCGCCCGCGTAAGCTAGTACACCCCTAAGCTTAGAGTCCACCAGAACGTGCTCGAGAACACAGAATCTGGATTTAATATGCAATAATTTAATGCAAAATGTCACTACGGTGGAGAGTTCGCGTGACAGTCCTGTAGCGCGTAGTGAATAGAATTTGAATAAATTTTAGTTCAACTTTTGAAAAACAAAGTTAGGAAAATTGGGATGAAATGGTTTACCACGGGTGGTCAAACAAGAGTAGGATCGAACTATATTCGTTCTGAAGGCCTCCAAGCTCTGTCTCAGCTCGACAAGCGGCCAGAGTTGAGACACAGACTGGAGCTATGGGGGACTCTCTGTAGGACTCATAGCCTGTTTTGGTACATGTTGGAAATTCCTTTCGTATAAATAGTTAATTCATACATAAAACAAAAACCGGTGGTTTACCTTTGAAGGTAGTATTGCGAGTGTAGAGGCATTGCACCAGAACGCTAAAGCTATAAATATTTACAGGTTGTCTAAAAATAAATAAAGATTAACAACTCAGATAACGCGTCTAGCGTTCCGTTAAAGCAAGAGCCTTCGTTAACCATTTATCCAATATTATCAATCAAATGCTGAGTAAGCAAGTGCTAGAGAGGTAGCGTGGCGCTGCCACATTGGGGTATTTTACAAAAACTAGCGCACGTACTGGTGACCCGCACCCTCAAGTCATTTGTAAATAACATCCAATAAACTACAAGTAAATTCAAAAAAAACCATCAGCTCCTGCTGGATAGATAACACGCACAGCCGTATAGTAAGAATTTTATTACCCGAAGTTACCTGGAAAGTTTAAAGATTATATGGTAACACTGTTAGAAAACAACAAAAGATTATAGAGCAAAACTTAACAAAATCCCGGCATTATGCACCAGGTATAGCAACAATAACAAGCTTCCTCAGATGTTGGGGCCACAGTGATAACCGATAGATCCGAACCGAGTAACTAATCTTCCTGTAACGATTTTTATAGTTTTTATATCGTTTTTGGGACAATAGAGTGCGATCATGCATTATAGGATACATGTACCTTAAATCGTACTACCTGAAACGTTCGTGTGGTTCGCGACCCTGAAAAACTAAAGAATTTTATGTGTTAGTTTTAGTGTTGCGGGACAAGTGACACAGGATTTTCCCTAAATAGAACGTGGGTGTTGGCCCATAACTGCCAAGCCCCCTAAGCGTAAAATTTCGCCGGCCTGTGCATTGGACAACCCCTAGGCGAGGCTCGCGCGAAGACATAGTTCCGACAACTATGTCCCACCCTAGAGAATGTTTACAATGTCACAGTCTTCGACGATAGAGCAGCCCATGGTGTGGCAGCCTGGGATCCAACGGGTGGTAAAAGGGTGCCGGTAAAGGGAAAAAGACCAATCCCACCCAGAGGTTCCCGTTTAGAGGATGGGCTGCCCTTTTTCGGGTCTGCCATAACCCGGCTAGGTCTTACTATGCCTAGCGCACCCGCCTCCTCGGCAGGGTCCAGAAATGCAGGTAACCTCCTGTAGTCACTAGGGGTTGAGCCTATATGTGCTTATACGCGTGTGTGTATGGCAAATCATACGTAGAATATATGTCGGGGAAAACTTTGTAAAAACCGGGGAGGGGAAAAAGGAAACCTTACATGTATAGCCAGAACAAGCTGATAAGTTACTAAATCATACCAGTTGTACCAAAAAAATAGAAACGGAAGCGAAAATAGCACTAGTTCGTAGAAAAACAAAGAAAATGAATAATGAAAAAAGAAAATACACAACATCGTCAACCAGTATGTGTAGAACTTATATACTCCCACAACAACAATAATTTCTACACATTACGTAGTCGCCATATGACCTCTCTACCAAGCCAATACTGTAGCTATCTCGCATCATAGTAATAATAATTAGCTAGCGATATTTAATAATAATATTATTATTTACGTATATTAAACTTATGCGTTTTGGGGGAAAATTTAGTGATTTTTAGAGTTAGAAATAGGAGTTATTTAAGGGTATCCGCAAGAATCAAGTGGGTTTACGAATAGAAGTAGTTTGTTAGAACCCCGATGAATGATTATAGAAGTCTAGGAAATTGTATCAAGTTGATAAAAATCAACTGTTGATATATTTGTTTTTGGGAAAAAATAGTGGCAATCACGGGAACCCAAGGTTAATAAAAATAAAATAAAAATGGGTTTAGGGGGTTTCCAACATAGGGAAAAGATGAAATATAATCTAGCGATAGGGAAAATTTGTACCCGAATTAGAAAAATCTCAGTACATTTGTAAATTTGATAGTGAAGGAAAAATGTTGATTTTTAGTTAAAATTAAGTGTGAATTAGGGTGTAGCGATAATGTACCCCGATATATGAATAAGTGATTGTTCACCCGAGTGGGAATAAGTGGAAACTTACCCGTTATGGACTATAACTCACCCCACCGGGAGGAAATAATGATAAATCAAAGAGAAAGATGTTATTTAAATAAAAATAAGGAAATTTGTGAAATTGTGGATTCCAAGTCAGCTTTTAAAGGGTAATATATCGGTAGGGAGTGGGAAATGAAGGACAAAATTTGGATAGTTTTCTCCCCCTCGGGGGTAAATATAGGAGTCACCCCTGTAGGAGAATAGATATTCTCCAAGGAACAGTAAAGAAATTGTTATGATTTTGGCAATAACGTCGAAACCTATGAAATATAGTGTCTAAGGAAGGGTAAATACAAGGTTGGACCTGCCCAAAAGTTGACAGCTACATCGTCAGATAAAAAACCATTAAATATTAGATATTTTGTCGAACATCATCTGGTGCTATCTGTTTAGCAACGACGAAAGTTGCCATAATGGTAAAAATATTATCGACGTATTTCAAGAGCCAACTAACTAACTTAACAAAGTTATATATACAGGTTATATTTTACGTTGGGTGCGAGTTAACAATAAGTACGTAGAAGCCGGATATCTCCAGCTTAAATATAGAGTCGTTCTATCAGGAGAAAACTATAATTGCTAACCTATGAAGCTATTAATGCTCAAATAAGTTTTATCCCAGAATTTTTATTACCGCAGATATCCAAAATGACAATATTTATAGTTTATTAAGTTATATGAATATATGTATATTTATTAAGTTATATTTATACATATGTTAAATACATATATTATAGTCCATTTTCTATAATTTTCATTCTATATAAAAAACTCGATTCATTGCTTTTAGTAGTGAAAAAATACCGGTTCTGCATCCACCACCACCACCACCTCCTCCGCCCTCATGAGGGGAAGGATTGTAGCGGAGGCGGAGGTGGTGGAGGCGGAGGTGGTTGTACCATCTGTATTGATGTCTTGGTAATATAGATATGCGTGCCCTCCCCATTTTAATGCGGACTTGGGACAGCCATCTACTGCCCATATCGAAAAAGCAGTAGAGGCGGGTTACCCGCCACACAGCAAACAATGAGCTTCGACCTAATGAGCAAACAATGAGCAAAACTTTGATCTCTTCCGCTCGACAGTTAGTTTGCCTGCAACATCTGAAAAGTTAGTATTACCATCTTTTTTCTACCTGAAACGCCTGAAAATAATGAAAAATGATAAAATTAAAACATAAACTACCTTCATTATTCCGCGGA
>JASANE010024118.1:0-58246 GCA_030248225.1 Trileptium ribeirensis | reverse complement strand
TGGATTCTTAACACAGCGATATTCTTGTTATGGACGATAAGTGTATAAGATAAAACCGAAATACGAACAGAATGGCCGTTTTGCTAAAAATGTGGCACAAAACAAAATGCATCATCGAAGTATGTGCCGGGAAGCTAAAATAATAGGTTACTTTAAGAGTCTACATACATCGTTCAACATGGAACTTGACAATGCTAAAACAAAGTTTCGTACACTGTTTTGGCTAACTGTGATATAAATAAACATGCAAATTGTACAGCGTAGTATATATGATTAAAACCAAGTGAGTGGCTTTCCATTCGTTCAGTAAATGGAACAGATTAACTTGTATGATAATTAGCAACCTGATTATTAAACGCTGCAACACAATTTTGCAACTCGATGCGGTAACCTATCATGCATAAAGTACAGGCCAGAATTACTAAACCTAACAAGTGGATCCATAAATAATTTCAGAATCGCAAATAAACTTTGACATATTTATCCTGTAGATTGCAACTGCTATAAAAATGAACATGAAATCTAAACAGTGCAATATCATACACGAACATGCTACAACATACAAACTGGGGACTTGTCAAAATTCAATTTTATAAATTCTAAGTGTATTGTACATCATAGACGATCACTATAATAGCGCATGATATGCAAATAGAGCTCCGCCTACAAAATGAGCTCACCGTCTTTATACCCATTTTTATCTACGCAGGTAACCACTTTTTGATGGATCATATGTAGCTATAAAGAACTTCTCTCGCCTAAAAAATATGCCCAAAACTTCCATATAATTTTCGTAAATTCTAAAAAGGTACCACCGTTTTCGTATATAGGCTCATTGACCCTTCTAAAAACCCTTTTAGTTATATTCCTGGATTCAATGTGACCTTGTGCAAAAGCTTTAAACATAGTTTTACAAGATGAATTTGATATTTCACAAATATCTGCACTAGTTGTCAAGATACAACCGAAAACTTGTTTTATCGAAGGCAAATTTAAACCCTACCTAAACCATTTGACCCAATTTTAACTGTAATGAATTCAACCCGATTTCAGGTTTTCATTTGAGCTAAGGCATGACACCATAATGCTGAAATTTGAGTTATGGATTAGAAAAAATCCACAACTGGCAGTCGAAAATATCACAACATGAAAAGTAAAAACTCTTCGCTAACATTCACAATTCAATTATCTAGTATTTCAGGACTGCACTAAATATACATGTGCTCAACATATTACATACGTATTTCCAAACAATACACCTAAAAAATAAAAAAATTTGGGTAGTGTTTTTTTACTCCCAAGAATAATGAGAAATAACTCATAATATACCAAACATAGGGAAATTAGTGAAAAAAATGGCCATTTTTTCACTACTTAGCGAAGAGGGGGATTATCCCCTGATCATCGAGCAGCCCGTCAGAATGTTGCCGATAACCCCTGGGAGATGTCCGTCCTTAAGAGTTCTACCTCCCCCAGAAAAAAAAACACTCGAACAACTTTGGAAAGAAATTGCCAAAAAATCCGGGGATGGGGAAGGGAGTATTAACAAAAATAAAAGATAAACTTAGCGAAAATCAAATATAATTTTGAGTCCCAGAAATTTCGATACGCAATTTATTCGACGCCGACCGGCTGGTCCTAACCTGGGCATCCCTCGCAGGACCCAACTATCTGCCCTGGGACTTCGGAAGTTGCGCATGTGTGGCTAATGCCCCACGGAACCTTGGGTGAAGTAGTAAATACTCCGCAAAGAACTTTGGTGGGTTTCCCGGTAGGCATACATGGGGTAAGCTGAAAAAAGTCTACATCTTCGTGTATAGTTAACTTTTTGTCTTCTTGGTACCACTAACTGAAATTTGATGTATTTAACACAATTATAGGCGTGATAGAGGAAAGTACAGTTAATAATGATATAATATTGATAACGCGCTTTTTCGCACAAGTGTGTCAAAAGCGCTGGGTATCAACACCATACAAGTCAGATGCTACAAAAATTCATCGTTTTAGTTTAGATAAATCAAGAGATAAATTACATAAATTTTAAATTTAAATAAATTTAAAGATAAATTTAAATTTGGATACATCAAGATTTGGATTTCGTAAAATACTTAGTAAGGTGTTCCATTCCGATGGTCCCAGAAAACAAAAACTGTTGTTTCGAGTATCGTTGATTCAAAGTATTCTCCCATTGGCAAGCCGGACCCCTGACGATTGGTTTAGCATATCAACAATATAAGATGGGTGTTACAACCTAACGCATTGTAAATGAGCAGAAGTATATTGTACTTAGTTGGTCGATCTAGTGGCAACCAATGTAGTTGTATCAAGACGGGGCTTATATGTTCGCGTCGCCGAGTACCAAACAATTCAGGCCGAGGTGTGGAGAAGACGATTGAAGTGGCGAAAGGTAAACCGACTGTAGACCACCATACAGTGCATTACAATAGTCAATTCGAGATATGACGAAAGCTCTGACGATTGAATCAGTTGTTGTAACAAACCATTACAAAGTCGAGTTTCAAAAGTAAGTTTGTGTTGCAAATCACTCTCACGTTTCATACATTTTCCGTACCAAACAATCGATATGAATACACATTTTAAAACATTAGAAATCGTAATTAGTGATACATCATTATGCATACTTGCAACTAAGGATACAATTAGTCCTATGGTTAGCAATACTGAACCTTAACCTAAATTTACAATGATTTCCGAAAACAATTACCTCTCTAATTTGGCCACTTTTTATTAGATGAAATAACAAACTGCACTGACGGCACACCCTTTATTGTCAAATAAAATTTTGACGTTTGACTACACTGAAACACTTATGTTGAATATATTAATATTGCTTTATTCTTAATAAACATTTAGCATAATATATGCTGAATATGTAGCATAATTATGCTTATTGCAAACGTTTAGCAAAACTTGATGCTAAATATTAAGCTTTATTAACGATAACCCACATTTAAGCATAATTACGCCATTTTAATCTTTATACAAAAACATAACTAAGCTGTTTTGCATTTAAAAATATTATGCTTAAGTTTTTAGATTACTTCATTTAAATTTTAAGCTTAATATATAATGCTTAAATTTTAAAACTGATTCATCTATATTTCAAATTTAGTGTATTGTTCTTAAATTTTAAGTTTCTAATCTTAATTCATTTATATTTGAAGCTTAATATACAATGGTTAAATTTTGCGATTAATCATTTACATTTCAAGCTTACTATGTCGTGCTTAAATTTTAAGCTAAATTCATTTGAATTTCAAGCTTAATATATTATGCTTAAATTTTAAGTTTAAAATATATTTAAATTTCAAGGTTAATTTGCGTTAAACATTTATTTATTTCTTCATTTAGCATAATTATTTTATATTAGTATAATTATACCCATAATGTAGCATAAACTCATACTTAATAAAATTAGCATATGTTAAGGAGATTATTAATACATTATTTTTCCGAAACACGAATCCTAGAACAGTTTCGCGTTGTCCAGTGATGCGACTGTGCAAACGTAGATTACTGGCTATAAATACGTTTTCAATGCTTAATAAAACCCGGCTTGAAACATAGGCTTTACACAATGCGTAAACATGAATATGAAATGAACAACCATCTTGTGCCGACCATTGAGGTGCACATTCAATCCGCGATATAGCGTCCTGTGGTTATACCATAAAGATAACTTACATTACAGAAACATTTATTTTGAAGGCAGGGCCGTTTCGAATTTTGGCTTTTCAAGGTTACAGTATAACAACTCTTGCATTTAGTTTGCATTATTTTCAATGAAACACTTACAGCGTAAAATAACCCACACATGGAGAAAATTTAATTAGAATATAAAATACAGTCCGGGTTCTATTTAATTTTGGCAATATTCAACGGTATATTGGACAAAATGGAAACAAAATGTTGGAAATAATTTTAACTTAATAAAAGTGGCAAGGTAAAATATCACATACACCAGACATACACATCTGAAACAACACAGCATCACTGTACAAGCGTGTTGTCTGTAGTTCGATTCGAAAATATAGAAACTAGTCATTATCTTTAAGAACGCTTAAATACTTATGTGTTCGCTATGTTTTCGTACGTAAGCTCAGAAATGTGCAGGATAAGGCCAAAAAATTAAAGTTGGCAAAATATTACATCAAATATTGAAAGTCGCACAACGTGATACTGATATGGCAGCACAGTAAATAAACGGATAAGAACGTTGTATATCAACGCATGGTTTGACGTTAGTGACTGTTTGTGCTATACACAGTAGTGATAGTGGATCGGCGTGTAAGCGACAGCAGAGCTTATGCACCGAATATTCTGCATTATCAGCTATTAGCTGCGGAGCTAAGATAAACTCATAATTCGAGCTTAACATCAGCGGATCCGAATAAACTCCATCGCTCGATTTGTTACAGCAGGCTAAACATATTCCTCTACAAATAGAACTAGTATACAATTATGACCCGCTCGATAATTTGGAGCTAAGTTATTTGTGTATTCGCATACATAACCGGGTTCAGTTCACCGATCAAAAAGTGGTTAACAATAAATTTTTTATACTATTAGAATTTCACGTTGCTGCTGTAACATAATAGAAATCTGGTCGCCATTTTTAATCATTTTAATTTTAGACAATATTATTTCAAACTATAACGCGATAGGACATTTGCTGAGACAAGCCAAGAAAAGAAGGATAATAAAAATAATTCAATAATAATTAAGCGTTCAATTAAGTCTGGTCATTGCAACGCACACATTAAACAGAGTGAGACACGTAGGCCCGATAGAATTTATTATCTTTTCCTTTACGTGCACAAGTGCTTTATTTTAACAGTTGACTTAATTTTATAAGAAAAATTAACACCCCTTAGTGAATTTTCGTAACTGGAAACAGAGCAGAATAAAAATATTTTGTAAACAGAAGAAAAAATTTGATTAGGATTTCGTTAAAAATTTGAGTTTCAAATGTTTTAATAACAGCATAAAATCTTGCGCACTAATGTATACAATAACTATCGATTTTATTGCATTGTGATCAAAAGTGCACGAAAACCAATATATATTATTTATGTAACTTTTCTCAATTCATACACTAATAGCGAGCGGCAAAGAACGAGATATAACACATATAATAAATCAAATCTCACATCTCGATCACTGATGATACAGTATCCCGACACTTGGCTCCTTAATACGAGGAATCTAGCGTTTTAAGAACGCCGTTATAACTAATTCCTATTATAAATATCACCGTTTATGCCCACATCTTGTTGTTTATAGCGCACAAAAAATGAATATTTAATAAACGACCATGGATAAATGGAATTAATCGGTAGCTACACTAAACAAAATATAGGACCAACAATAAATAATGTTAGAAATAACTAATATTGATTCAAGTCACTCCAGCATTTTTATGTATTTTACAACATGGTCATGCTTTTCAAACAAACTTGGATCTGCTTAAGATAGTCCACCTTCGTCCAACTTTGTTTCTGCGCAAATTACCACAGCTAAACCGAATCCATAAAGACACCCTAAAACTGTTTTCAAGTACAATGCATATACATATTGCTATGTCATAAACACCTTGTTTGCACAAAAGCTTTGTCCAATGTTTCTTGCAAAAATGCGGTGAAGCAGTAACTTAGCAGAAAGACCACATAACCATAAACCAGTAACGTCTTGATCATTGTGTGAAAAATACGTAACTGAAATTACTATTTAAGACAAAATGGCATTACAGATTAAGGATCATAATTTGGACTACAGCGCAATCAAGTGGGAAGCGAATATTGCTAAGCACACCATTGTATTGAAGCAAAAAATGTCCTCAATGTTCACCATCGAGACAATCTGTTTTAATAAACGTCACCAATTACAATATATTATACGAAGAGATTATAAACAAATTTGCACTAGTACTACTTTTACATTAAAGCATCAATAAATTAAGATTAAAATTACAAATGATAATACGTTGAACATGACAAATCAAATTTTTTGCAACCTTTTCAGATTGAACATTAACATTATCTATTACAGGCTTAATAATTCTTCGTTGCAGTGCATCATTACGACTAATGCAAAATTTTTTAGTGATCAGGTAAACATTTATCCAAGTGGTATTGTACAAAATATGCTGCATTTGCATAAGGTTTCGTAAAAAAATGGACGCAAAAAGCACAGAATCTGTTAATCCTATTTTTTTGAATGACAACAAGTTAAATTAATTCAAAGATAAAGTTGCATTAAACCCAGAATATGTAAATTTAGCCGCTGAATTTTACGCTCAAACAGGTTTTTCGCCGGCGAAAACAAGTTTTTTCGCAAAAACCTGTAAGTCGCAAACGCCTTCGGCTAGGTCTACATCTTCAGTTATGAAATAACAAATATTTTCAAAACTTGCAACTCTATTACGGTTTTCGAATTAAGTTTGTTTTGAGTCGAATACCAGTACAGCGAAATTATTGCCGCGGAGTGTTGAAGTTTATTCCCATCTGTTAAATGCAACATTTAGTTACAGTAGTAAAACAATACCCAAAATTTTCCGCGCTTAGAACGTTTTCCTGGCTTCATTTGTCAGATATTCTGAAACTTCACATTCATGCAATTTTGGGGTTAATCAAAATTCTAAGTTTACAAGCGTTTTTGCTGAAAAACATAGTATGTAGCAAAAATACACGGTGAACTTTAAAAATGCACAACATTCAAATAGTTCAAACTTTGAAAAACTCCTGCGCCCGTCTGCGTTTTCAAAATAATATAAACTTAATGACTTTACAACATAAAGCTTAAACCATAAGAAAAATAAGTTATTGTTTTACAGAATGATGCGTTTTCTCTTTGGTTCCGTGTAGCGTTTAGTCAATATCTCATTCAACGCAGAGCATGTCGCTAAATAATACCACTATGAAATTTACTGCGACCAGGTTTAGCTAAACATTTTCTTTCTATGAAATCCCGTTCAACAAAAAAAACATTCCACTGCTACAGCCGTGGCTTTAAAATAACACAATTAAATTCTGAGTGTATTGAGTGAAACGAGCGAAGCGATGAATTCTTACTAGCAGTGACAGTGGTGAAATTTGAGAATGTCCGTTATTGGGTTTTTAGGGTTGCAAGCATAGTGCAACTTTGGCTGGGAGGATTGACTCGCGCGATAGGTCGTGTGAAAGCATGAAATCTGTATTTGTGCCTTTAGTAAGGCGCGACGTGCGATTGCAACATCCTCCCCCTGAAAAACCGGTCAAAGATCAACCGGTCGGGCCCGAAGGGCCCAAAAATCACCCTTAAATCACGTAACTCGCCATCCGGTTAAGATATCTGAGTCTAATATGACTCACTTTGTATAGCAAACAGGACGTTACAAGAATGCTTTAATACGCGGGTTTCCTAGGTTGTAGCACTTAGGTCAAAACAGATTTTAAGATAACCCTTTGAGATCCAAAATACACGAAAAATGGTAATATCTCCACAACCACTCGAGCTATATAAGAGGTTTTGGTCACATGTTGTAGAACAATAATTTATCGCTGTATGTAGCTGAAAATAGTGTCCTGCTATTGTCATTATTTACGCTGTAGGCTTGGGCAAAATGGTTTTTTCATGGGCCCAAAACACACGAAACAGTGATTTCTATGCAACCGCACCAAGGTATTGGGTGTTTTTTTTGGTTTTGGTGTGCTTTTGTACTTTTGCAACTCATCCTCTCTGTATCTGCAAATCGTGTGCTGTTATTGTCATTTTTTAAGCTGCAAGGTTGGGGCAAAAAGCTTTTAAATGGATCCATGGAACCCAAAATACATATCTCCGCAACCATTGAAGCTACATATATAGGTGTTTTTGGTCTCATTCATCCTTTTTCAAATAGCAGCGGAGCTTAATTTCATATAGCAACCGAGCTTGCATTATAATGTTGTACAAATATCGTTTTGAAGACTATGAAGAAAATGTAGCTAAATGAGAACAATAAGAGTATGTCACGACGTAACGAAATGAATAAATTACCACAAGACAAAACATAATTTACACACGTTGTTAATTTATTGTTATGTTATAATATTACGTAAAAATTGGAATTGGTTGGCGAGGAACGCTCATCAGCAGTTACACGACTGGCTCTGCTGTTGCGGTGGCATATCAACTAGTCGAGTACCTTTGTTCGCCTAAAAATTTTGTTACATTATTATAGTCAGATACATAATAAAATTGTGATTCCTATGCTCAAAAGAGATTATTTTAGTGTCAATAAGAGATATAATACACACAATATACTTGTTTAGGAAAATACGATAAAAATTGTAAATTAAGACGACTATACAATAAACAATAATTTCTATCTAAAATACAGTCAGCGTGCCTGAGAGAAATTCTTGGTTAAATTGGGCCCTGATCTCTAGTCCATTATAAGATGATTATTTGAGCTAATGAACCTTTTAACAATTTTAAACCATATGAAGTCTTAATTCTTTCAAATTCGAATTGAATTTTGGAATCTTTCAATTGAGTTTTACATAATATGTAAAGACAAGTGAGTCTATAAAGTCTCGAGATTTACAAATCAGATGAAAACAACTGCATAACAATTACGATAAGTACCCACAACATATGCGCTCAAGAGCCAGCAACGTGAAAATACTAGCCCTCAAAATGCTGATAATTTTGAAAGCTGTCATTTGAAACTTCAGAATCTTTCCATATTTTTGTTATAAGAAATAAACTGTTTTGTGGGTTTGAAATATGCTGAAAATGGCAAACGCTTTGCGGTTAAAGTATTACTGTGGTATTATGTTCTTCTGGGGCAAGGAAGAAACAGAATATTCATCGAGGCTATAAGCACAGTTTCCCCCTTGCTGAGCCGTTGCGGTGCCTAATATCAAACACGGACACGCGTCACATCTTCCTAACTTGTAGGCAAGCAGAGCCGTCATGCAGAAATTCCGGGTTAAAATTTTTGTTTAAACTACTCTCCATTTTTCCTCCAGCTGTGGTGTAACCATAGATTATAATATGCACAGTTATCAAGTTCCACTTCAACCAAACAAAATATAATATTAACTCAGCAGATTTACCTGTAAAACATAAGTAGGACAAATGTTTTCAGTAGGAATTTTCATGTTAACCTTCTTGACAATGTTCAACCTCAGCTTATGTTGATAAAGCAAAGCCAGAATGATTGCAGTTGTTGTTTGACCTATTCAGAGGTCGCTGTGTACATATAATTTAACTCCAACTTGGTATGCATAACAAACAGAGTATGGATTGTTTGTAGTACTTAAGTCTGAACTTTTAAACTGAACACTGCACCAGAACAAAAACAATAAATTTTGAGTATTTGAATTCAGAGCACTAGGTAGAACGAGCGTAGTGGAGAATTTTCACTGGCCAGAGTGGTATATTTCGACGGTGCCAGTTTTCAACTTTTTGGCTAACATACAAACTCAACTCGGCTGGACGGATTGACTCGCGCGATAGCATTTTGAAAGCTTTAAATCTCATGTGCGGTATAGTTAGGCGCGATGCATGATTCCAACATCTTCCTCCGAAACCGAGGAAATGGGCTCCTGTCGTGTCTCCAATGGGCCAAAATAACGTTACCTATTGAAACTCGACACCCGGTGCAGATATCTCATTTCGTAGAACAAATAAGTCCCAATAAGTCTGTATATTGCGCTATGCAACGAGGTTCTCGTAGGGTGCAGGATCTGTATGTCAAAATGGGTTCTAAAATGACCCCACGAGAGCATGAAAATGGTATACACCACAACGGTAATGGTAACAAAATGGTAACCTCCACAACTGTATGATCTATATAGTTTGGTCTCATTCTGTAGAATAATTCATGCTCTATATAACTTCAAATAGTGTGCTGGTAATGTCTTTACTTACACTGTAAGGTTGGGCCAACAAGTGTTTTTCAATGAACCCGTGGGACCCAAAATACAGGAAAATGGTTCCGCCACCCCTCGAGATAAATAGCTTATTTTGTTTCGGTTTCAATTTGTAGAACAATAATTCATTATCCATACAGCAGCAAATAATGTGTTACTATTGTCATCATTTACTCTGCACTATTGGGCCAAAAAGAGGTTTTCAACGGTTCCATAGGACCTAAAAATACCCGAAAAGCTAACACATCTTCAGTTGCTCGAGCTATATAGGTGTTATTATTTTGGTCTAAATTTGTACAGCAATTTAGTCTCTGTGTAGCTCCAATTAGTCGTGTGCATCTATTGTCATTACTGACACTGCAAGATTGGGTCAAAAGGGGTTTCAGCGGGCCCATAGGACCCAAAATATTCGAAAATAGTAACGTCTCTTCAACCGCTCGAGCTATGTAGATGTTTTTGGTCTTATTTTATAGATCAATTCATCCTCTATGAATTTGAATATTACGAGAACAATAATCCGTATATCTTCTCAACAACTTAATCAACCTCGCTGACATTCGATGGGTTATTCAGTAATTAAATGTTCAATATAGCGGTGCACATCTCTCTAATCTAAGTTACATACACTTCAATTCAAATCTTGGGGATAAGATAAGCTACTACTTTACAATACTGTAGGCTGGACTAACGCTGATTTCCTAAAGCGCCAGCCAATGAGCTCATTGGAGTAAAATACCATAGCTGCATCAGAGCCACAAACTGCGTTCTTGGTAATGGACTGTATTTATTGAATCTACGCGGAGCAGTATTCGGCATCTTAGTCGATAAATAAATATTACTTACTTCTTCAGCCTCTTCAAAATCCAGAAAAACAATAATGTCACCGCAATACATTAAATTTAAAGAAAAAATTATTTTAACACATTTTAAATCCGCACTACATTCATATTTGCATTCTGTTTTACTATATATAAATTTGGAACATTAGATTCCAGTTACTGGTTCCTGTTCCGATAAATCTTGGGTCCACTTATTCCTGCCGTCATGCAAAATCATGATAAGAAACTGTACTTATTAAGGAATAGAAGCAAAGTAATTTAGGGGTTTCAATGGAAAATCACTATAAGACGAACACCTTTTCAGTACGTTATGCAGAACGTGTTGTAAAGAAACAAGCCCAAATAATAACTCAATTTTTACTACGCACCCTTAAAAGTTAATAATACATCAGCAAAGCATGAAGAGCTACATGGTATACATATTCTGCATAGCTCAGAACCACAGAACCTTTTATATTTTTTCCTCAGACTAAAAGACGAAAACTTAGGGTTTCATAATTCTTTTTCATGCTAGGTGCTAATAACAGTGCCTTAATCGCTTTCAGAAACCCGAAAAACTCATTCTATTGTTTCAGGTATAAATAGCTGCCTTCTTCGTACTACCAAAATTATACCTGGGATTCCCCAGCTAATCCGGGAAATCCCCAATTTCAGTTCGTAGGCAGTGGACCATAAAGTACTAGTAATAAAACGTCAAATAGGGCGTAACAGCAATTAATTCTAATTATGTACATTTAGTATATTTTAGTCTTTTTTCCACAAAAAAATTTGGTGGATTTTGTAGCCAAAATATGGAGAAATTAGCATTTAGAACGCACACAATTGACTAATTTTAGCACCGCAGGGCATTGTAAACTTGAGGAACCTGAGGGTATTACAAACATGAGAAACCTGAGTGCAGTCGAAATACCTGGGTGGTAAAGCTGTTCCGAAAACTAAATATAACGAATAATGGTATATAAATTTGAACATTTTAACTACATACATATGTATTTTAAGATCCCAAAAGAGCAATAACCACTAATACTGACCTTTCCAAATTGGTGGAGCTGGCATTTTTCGGTTCCTCCTGGTTCAAAACAGGTGCCTCCCAGTTCGTGCCTCTTGGCAAAATTTTGGGCTCCCCCGTTTGCTGCAGCTAGGCAAATTTTTTTGTTTCCAATGTATCCAAAGTATGTAAAATTTGATCAAAATTTGTACTAAAATTGCGTTCTGAAGCCAAAAATTTAGCAAAATTTGTTAAAATTTGCTTCAAAATCACTTTTTCTCTCCATCAAACGCGTTTTGGCAGTGTTTCTGACACGATTTTTAACCGTTTTTCTCTTGGCAAAATGCCCCCTGGCAAAATCGGGCGCCCCCCTGGTTCATGACCCCTGGCAAAATTTTCAGCTAATGGAGAGCCTAGTGATACTACGTAGTTTATTAGAAATCGAAACAAAGAACATTTTGCATAGCAGCTAATCAAATATTAAACAGGTGATATCGAAATTATTGCTGAACATTCTACCTACACATAGGTGACATTGATGTTTCTTATACCCCAATGTACACCCAAAAATTACATTACCTGTGTCACAGTAGGATCATTATCCAACGATTCCGCCATTTTGTCACATATAATATCTACAAGTCGTTCGAATACAGCTTTTACATTCACGTTTTCTTTTGCGGACGTTTCGAAAAATTCGAGACCTAAACGTAATATTGATGAAAATAACCTAACTGCTACGCAATTAAAATAAACTATTGCTCATGGTATTCCAAAGTTTACTTAGTTTGAATCACAAAATTACTTCTGCTTTTATCTACTTGGTTTTATGTTTCCTGAAATTATTCAGTTAAAAAGCACTAGTTACCATTATAGCATAGGTGTGGAAGGTCCGTCGCTTAGGATATAGTCCCGGCTGAGAGGGTAAATAATGTTTGAAATATTCATGAACTTATTTTCCTCTATTTCGCTTAAATGTTTTCCCCAATTTTACAACATATTTGCTAACGCTTCAATTTTTGCTAATTTGCGCCAAATTTTTGACAATTTTCTCTCAAAAGAAGAGCGGAGCGTGTAGAGTTCGCTCGAGAGACGGGGTCCGACCCTTAGGTGGCAACGCTATCTATCGACACCTAAACATCATAGTGTTGTTAGCTTATGTACACAGCAGACTCGAATAATACTAACACTTACATTCATGTAGTAGAATAATTGTAATTTGAAATTCAATTATTTGCACTTAACTTTTTTATCCAGACATTGCATTACTTTAGTAAAAATTGCTGTCTGTAACAACAAATGAAAAACCCATTGCAGAATGACAACTCCCAGACATATAGCTGCAGTATATTAGGGCACCCGCGCAAACGGATTCTGTTTCTTGGAAACACATAGTTTATTGAAAACGTTTTTTTGCACCTTGGTTGCAATGAAATCTGTGTGGTTTTGTGTTAATATTATATTGTGAGAATTGCAAGCAACACCACAATGCTTTTATGGCAGCCCAGAGGAACTGATTTTTATTTAGTATGACAATTTTACCTATTATCTTATTTACTTGGCTACAAGCGTCTGCTGCGCAGTAGTTTGTATTACAATGAGATACACTACGACTAGTATCTTTCAAGCGAGGGTGAAACGGAGCGGGCGTCAGGATAACAAAATCATTGTATTCAACATACCGAAAAACCTCAATATTAGGCTATTTTTGATTCCTTGCACCAAACTAGTGAAAACCGATTATATTATGGACATAGGGATCATTTATCCTGAAACCAATGAACATCTATGAAATATGCACGCTGGAATATAGATAACCAAATCATTGTATTCAGCCTTCAGAAAAATCACTATAAAGACCATATTCTCGATGCCCTGCACGCGATACATAATCAGACAGATGAAAAAACGTTTTGGAAATCGAGTTCATCCACCGTAAAACCCTTGAAACGCCATGAGAAAGTATATAGTTAAGTTGGACACTAGTTAGAAAGAACCTTTTGCATCCAGTGTGTTTGATAATCTACAGGAACTCAATGTAATGTAAAAAACGGAAAATAACCCACGTTTTTTGCCATTTTGATCCCAACTAAAGGGCACATCGTCATCACTTTTGCTATCGAACAAAAAATTTGTCGAAATCCGTCCATCCGAAAATGAGTTATGAATGACAGCGACAAACAAACATTATTTTTACGATTTTCTCCATAGCGCTTCAGTAGAAACATCGTTAACTTCGGTCCATCCGTTTCAATTATTCTACCCTATTAAGTTGAATGTCATCGTCGATGATTTGCGGCTACCATTATTTTATGTGAAGCGGACATCAAAGAAACTAAATACTTGATTATCTAACTCGGCTATAAAGTTAGTATGTTTTGGCTAATGTATAATTCTTTGAGAGAACGTTGCGACATAAAATACGTAAACGACGGCTCTGTGCATCGCTTATATTGTTTCGTGTAATATTGAAGATCAACGCATAAAATACACATGCAATTAAGTAGGAAATACATACTAGTGGGAAATATTTTAGTTGCTCATATTCATTGAAAATCACTAAAACTAATTCAAATTTTAACCACTGTATCCAAATGGAAATTAAGTTTGATAGCTGTCAGCTTGAGTTTCGCGGGTCAACATGTTCGTGTGTATGTACATATCTATGCATATAGACAAAGAAACAGTAATTTTGAATATTTCGGGTGTTGTAACGTTACAAAAAGCTATCTAAATCATGTCAATCGAGCACTGTGAATAACGATCTAAAATTACAGATAATACAATGTAACTTTTCGATAGCCCACAACCACACCATTATTATATTCTTCAAATATAGTATAACGTTTAATAAAACTCAATAATTAGTTCCAACGCATTACGTTTGAAAGCTGAGAACGTGTAGTATGTTACAATAATGGAAAACTGATAATATCGCTGAGGTCGAAATTGTAAACTGACATCTTAAGTAGTTACATAGAACTGCATGTCGCATAGATATGCGACCGTTTATTTGGTTCATCGCACAGTATATTTAGATATACTTATTATCAATATTGGCCGATACTGATTATTCATCAAGCGATGGAAATCACATGTCAGGAAGTAAAGGCAATTCCGTTTAAAGCGAAAAGTATTCTGGTTCCAGTTCAGGCAAAAGGAAAATCCTTCTACGCAGCATAATTTCCTGAAAAATTTCCGCGTTTCCTTTCAGTTATTTTATGATCATGAATTTTTGTAAAGGTCAATTGTACTCCACAACCGGAATATCCAAAATTAAAACTTATTTTGTTAAATACATGCCAGAATCATAGTTCCAGTAGCATTTTCTCATCTTTGCGTTGTAATAACAAAAACGCCACGTGTCCAACGTTGCTTGATTATTTAAAAAACATTTAAACTTAAACAAGTCACGGCAACTTAGGGAACTTCGCGTAATTCATATTACGATGCACTTGCTCCAGATAAATAGCTCAAGCACCGTCCAATACTTCTGTATAATCAGTACCCGAGTTAGCAATATCTCTGCAACGTAACCCGGAACTGCGTCCCTTATTAGGCTACAACTTATGCGTTGTAGTATTATAAAACTTGGTTTGAAATAAGCACAGAAGCGAACCGTGTGACTAATAATTTGTGCAGCGAAAGGAAACGGAACGAGTTTAGTTAGTCTACCTTCAATGTATGTCTATTAATTTCAGTGCGATGATTCAACATTATTACAAACGCACTGTACACTGCTGGCGGAATTTTGTTTGACCACTAGATAATAATATTGAGGATTATTATTGTTTATGTGTTTGTTTAAGTTCAAAAGTTTCGAAATAATGTTTATAGATAGATACGTACTTAACACACAATAAAACAATTATTAGCAACATTCACAATTTATTCTCAGGTTATTACTGTTTGCAGCAAAATGTTACAATGCCTGCCTGTCTGCCTGGATTGACTTCGGTTTGTCACAAACCATCGTCAGACAATATGACTAATGACACGTTTGTAATCTTCACGTTGCTGGGCAAGATCCCAGACAAAAAACAGCCAACGTTCACTCCATTGACGCGCGTTACATCTGAACAGGAGTTAATCGGGCGTACGTCCATGTAGTTGAACAAGCGCCGGATCCATGTTTTCGGGACGCCTCCCAAAGGTCTTTTCCATGCTCTTGGTTGACAAAACAGGACGCGGTGTGGAATTCTATTATTGGGCATTCTCGCAACATGGCCGTACCATGTTAACCTCCTATTCAACATGTATTGGCTTATCGTGTGCATAATGCCAAAGCGCTGTCGGACCTCAGCATTCGTCACATGGTCCAAATACGATATGCCAAGAATTCTTCGCATACATCGGTGTTCGAAAACTTCTAGACATCTTTCGGTTTCTTTGAGCACGGGCCATGCCTCGCATTCATACACTAAGACCGGTCTTACACTTGCACGATACACACGTCTCTTGAACTTCATTGTTACAGTTCGTTTCCTGCACGACGGTTTAGCGAACGCACTGCAGCAACAGCTTTAGCTAATCGTGCAGAAACATCACTTTTGATTCACCCTTTGTTGTTATTTTGCTCCCCAGGTATTTAAAGCAATCAACCTGCTCCACTGGTGTACGCCCTAGGGTAACGGTAATATTGTCATTTCCAGCGCACCGCATCACTTTGGTCTTTTTCTCGCTCACAACAAGTCCAACTCTACTGGCGGCGGAAACAAGTGGATCGAGCATATTTTGCAAGTCCGCGGGGTTTTCGGCCAGCAGAGCAATGTCGTCAGCAAATGTTAGGTCTTGTAGCTTTGAACCATCGCCAATATCGATCCCATCCGTATAGAACACCGCCGTGTTTAAAACCCAATCAATAATGAAATTGAAAAGGATTGGGGATGCTATGGCGCCCTGCCGGACACCTGTCGCGACTTCAAATGGGAGGCTACGCTCTCCCGTAATCTGACCGCACAGAGTGTCTTTTGGTATATAGCTTCCAGAACCTTGACTAGCTTCGATGGCACACCGACTTTTTCTAGGATTTTTAAAGCTATATCGAGCAAACTGATCCCTCTATAGTTCGCACATTCACTTGAGTCACCTTTTTTGAACAGCGGCAAAACAATTGCGGTCTGCCATCCAAATGGCATTTCCTGCTCTTTCCAACATCGTTGACCACTTGCAAAAGAGCTTTAAGTCCCGCTTCACCGCAATTTTTCCAGTACTCGGGTGGAATTTCATCCTCTCCTGCTGCTTTGTATGGTTTAAGCTTCTTCACAGCAAGCTTAACTTCGTTCATTGTGGGTGGGTGGGTAGTAATGTTCGACACCATTTGCTGCCCAAAGTCAGCATCTGCCAGTGGGTTTGTCGGGGTCGGACGATTGAGAAGGCACTTAAAGTGTTTTGACCAGCGGTTCAGTTTAGCCTCTGTATCAGGCAAAAGTTCTCCTCGAGAACCCTTGACGTTTTCAGCACTACAACCTGCGTTTTGCTTGCCACACTTAAGCAACTGGCACAGTTTTCTGAAGTCACCGGCCGCATTCGCCTGTTCCATTTGCTGCGCAAATTTGTTCCAGTACAGCTCCAAGTCTTCTTTCAAGGCTGCCTTTACTTCTCTTTCCTTGTTGCGTGAGTCACCTCTTTTCGTAATTAAATCCAACGTTCGGTTGGAAATCCATGGAGTTTTTTTCTTTGAGGTCTTTCCTAATACATCTGATGATGCTTTGAGAACGGCGCCTTTTAGGCGCTCCCACTCCACCTCCAATTCGGTGTCTCCATCAAAACACACTCCGCCTCCAAGCTATTTTTTACAGTTTCAGCAAAGCGTTGCTGCTGTTGTGGAATCGTCAAACGTTCCACATTGAAGCGATTACATTGCTGACTCTTCTTCTTCGTTGAGAATCTCAATCTAATACTTGCAGCCAACATAGCATGATCACTGTGCCAGTCCGTACATCAGTATGATCTTGCATTTAACACAGAGCTCCGCCAACGGGAACGGACTATAATGTAGTCAATTTGGTTATAGGTATTGCCATCCGGACTCAGCCATGTTGTTAGATGTTTGGCATTATGTCGGAAATTTGGATTTGCAGCAAAAAGGCAGTTCTGCTCCAGGACGGAAGACAACCGATCACCATTTGTGTTCCTTGCACCCAAAGCATATTGACCCATACTGAGTCGCTCGCCTGGCTGTGACTTTCCGAGCTTAGCATTGAAGTCACCTGCTAAGATAAGAAAATGTGATTTCGGGATCGATTTAAGCTCGTCGTCAATATCGCTATAGAAATGGTCTTTCTCATCTTCCGAACCATTTTCTATAGATAACAGTTATCGGCAATGGCTTGGTATCCATTGTTAGAGACATCAATCTGGGCGAGATAAACTTTACGCTTGAGACTGCTCTTACTAGCTTTAAGGAAGCCACAATGGCCACACCTTGCTGCCCCGAACAATCCTTGGGGCCTGATTAGTACGTCTTGTATCATCCTTCGCCATCACAGTTTTTTTCGTCCTCGCATTTGCAATACTGACACTTCCATGAACGTGTTCGCCGTGCCTCCACTAAGGTAGTATTAGTACAGGGAATGTGCCACCAATATCCGCAAGTGTTACAATGCACAAGAAATGATAATGCAAATAACGGCTTTTAGCACCTTATTCTTTCACACACGAAGAAATATTTAGAGGACGAATTCTGCTCTATGGCGTGACAGACTACATTAACTAAGTAAAATTTTGACGAAATTCTATACTGCCCCATTAAGTAACCAGAGCATCTAACTTTACACTACTTTTCACCCAAATTAGTGACATTTCACATCCTAATGTCCGCCGACACTCCAATAGCAGTACGAAGTTTGGGTACCGACATAACTGCTGCTAGTCTATTTGGAATAGGAATCCATTTTTCGCCCTACCAAAAGGTCCAAATGGAGATTTCAAGCTTGAGTTTGAGCTATCGCGCGACACAATCGAATGTTGCAAATTTGGTCTATGGAAGATACAACATAAAAATACAGAAATTGGCACTCTAAAATTTCACAGTTTTCCAATTTTCAAAAGTAAGAATTCTTCATCAACACTAAGAATGCAATAAGTACCGAAAGCACTATGTAACGTAGCACATATTTTAAGCGGAATACAGTGTTGTAGTTGTTACCGCGAGAAAGGTAATTTGTATTCGCTTCTGCTTGAAAAATTTGTTTGTAAAAGGAGTGTGTACCAGGGAGTAACCGGAATTCCGGTTCCGGCGAAAATCGTGTTCCGGTTGCTGTTCCGACAAAGGGCTAAAACCATAGCGGAACAGGAATTCCGGCTTAAAAATTTCGTTTGAAATTTTCCACGTTTTTTCTTCATCTGTGATCCAAACAAGTTTGTTAACAAATCAAAGCCAGGTCGTTGCTTGTAGCAGCTATTTTACACATCCAGAAGTCTGTGGGGTACGTTTGAATTAAACCGGTCCAACTCGGTAACAGAGTATGGCGTAATCAGTACTTAGGGTATGCTTGGCTAACATAAATTGCGTCAAGTACCCGCCAGTGCGCTTGTAAA
Source organism: Trileptium ribeirensis (assembly GCA_030248225.1). Classification (NCBI taxonomy): domain Eukaryota; kingdom Metazoa; phylum Nematoda; class Enoplea; order Enoplida; family Thoracostomopsidae; genus Trileptium; species Trileptium ribeirensis. The sequence continues at coordinate 38,960 of JASANE010024118.1, read as the reverse complement.
CTTGGTAAATCAGTCTAAATTGAAGTAAACTAACGTTATCTGCAACGCGGCTAGAAACTGCTTTCTTGGCAATGAACTGTATTTATTGAAACTGTGCGAGCACCATCACAGTGTGTCTCAATTATAGCATCCTGATTAAAAAGTTATCATCATTATCATTTAACTGACGGGCACTGTTTGTCCAACGCTAGCATAAACAGTGTCTCTGACCACTGATCAGAAAATTACCTTCTATCTATTATTTTCTCTTAAAATATTATAAACCAATAAATTCAAGTTTCCTACAGAACATGTAACAAACGTATGTGTAGTAAACGGAGGCGACTGGAGACAGAGCGAAAGTGTGTATTTTACGCTCCAAGCTTTGTAAGCACATTCGATTTGACGCAGTATACGCAATGGTGTATAGTGGAAGGCATTTTTGCTTGGGGTATCCAAAAACCGATATATATATTTTATCGATAAATAAACATTATTAGTTTCCTCAGTCTCTTTAAAATTTCAGAAAGGCAATAATACCATCGCAATACATTAAGTTTAATGTAAAAGTTATTTTTAATGCATTTTAAATCCACTATACCTTCATTTCTTCCTTCATATATTCTACTATATATAAATTTCGAAGACCAGGTTCCAGTTCCGGATCAGGTTTAAATAGACGTTTCCGGTTGCTGGTTCCGGTAAATTTCGGTTCCGGTTATTCCCTGATGTGTACTAAATTTTCGCCGCAGAAACATGGTCATTACAAACTTTCATATACCTAGCTGATCTGCGAGCTGTTTTCCGCGTTCATACGATACAACACGATCGTCCTCCATGTCGCATTTGTTACCGACTAATACAACTTGAGCGTTGTCCCATGAATATGTCTTGATTTGTGTGCACCTAAACATAACGAACATCTGCAGATATATGTTAGTGTTTATAATAGGCACCCAAAGTCTGTTGTCTCATGGTTGTAGATAGTTCTGCAAGGGGCCGGTGGAACAGGGCGAAAAACGAGATTTTTAGAAACTAATAATTTTCCGTGACAAAACTTTTCTAAATTTGCTAATTCTCCGAGGAGTAAATTGGCATACCAGGAACGGTGGTTGAGAGGCTTTGACAGTGGGGCAAATATGGTGTAGGGTTTAAACCCAATACTATTACCTATGGACGCTTATGGACGAGATACACAGAAAATAAAAATGTCGAAATTTTTTTTCATTTCAGGAATTTTTCTTTTTAAAGTTGATATTTTAGTGATAGATTTTCAATTTTACCAACAAATATATAATGCACAAATTTCCCACTTAATATGTAAAATCTAAAAAAACAGCGAGGGAAACGGTGTGGCTACGCTTCATACGAAAGCATGGTAGTTTCATTTTGCAGGATGAATAACAGCTAAAAGCTGACGCAAGCCATGTCGAATTATAAAATGAAACAATAAGTAATCTCGAACCTTTCTAAGCAGTCAAAAGTTTTGCGATAACCTACTGTTTCATCATATCGATTGACATGGCTTTAAGAACGTCCTACAAAGTTTCAGAAAGATATGACAATACATGAATATGACTACAGAAATCGACAGAATATAGCCGAGAAGATTTTAGCCATGATGTTGCCTCCAACCACTGAATTACTTATATATCGGGTGGCAAAATAAATACTAGGGTTTTGTTTTTCAATACTGTTATTTTTGAGATTTCGTATATTTGTAGCCATAATACACTTACAGAGTCTTGGCTCGTACTCAATGAAATACACTACGAATGTAACTTGTTTCACTGCAACCCGAAGAACAGTCTTTCAGTTGTCTTTGTTTCATTAATTATTTTTTCTTTTGTATATGCTGATTAGCAGTAACTGAACGAGCAACACGTATTGCTCCTGCGCTAAAAGTTGATCCACTCTAAACAGAAGATCTAATTGATGCTGCAATCCCTTACCTTTAAACGTGTGATAACTAAAACCTGGGCTACTATTACAGCTTGTAACTTGCTTCACACCTTCTAAAATCTTAGCGGTTAAAGCCGGATCCGCAATATCAACGGTAACAGGTTCTGTGTTCATAGAAACTCTACTTGAAGAAACAAAGCGAAAAGAAAAATGGTGTGTAACGTTAACAGCGAAGAAAACGTGCAATGACAGCAGCACACGCAATCTCGTTTTATATTCACCCCGATCATAGCGTATGCAAATCCCTTAGCTAACAATTTTTATCATTCTGTTAAAATAAGCAATTATATGATTAATAGTAAGTGGCGTACTGAAGTAAATCAAATATCAATGCAGCATTGAAACATCAAACTAGTCAACATATTATCAAAAGGTAAATTCAGCATCGAAATATTAATCCTAACAAGGCGATAGTAAAACATTAAATTTAAAATTATTTCGCTCTCGCAACATTACATCGCACTATATTGTTATTGGCGATATTTTCACTCACAGTTATATATTATAACGTTTCATTGCTGGAACACAAATATCACTGCCGGAATTCAATAAACATTTGAGATGACTAAATACCAGTAGGAAACCGCTGAAGAAACGAAGTGAGCTAACAAAGCTTGTAAAATTTGATAGAGTACATGCCCTCCAAAATATGAGTTTATGTCGAGTAATGACACACTGGCAAAGCAGTTAAATTTGGACCAACACCGTGTGCTACACTAACGCCACGGAAGTACTGTTCTGTGTCCCACGATGATTACAAAAACTACTAAAGTAACTACATTAAACCCGATCAGTACAAATTTAATACATTAATTTTTTAATGTCCGTAGAACAAACGTTTTAGCTAACCAATAGGCTTTTTCATTCTACTAAAGGCTTTGCGGGTTTCGTGCCAGTTCGTGTTCACTGGTGGAATTAAGCCACAGAAAGGGATTGTTGTGACTTGACTCACAGTACTCACGCACAAGACCTGGGAGTGTACTATTGAGAGGAGCTAGCACCTTTATATTTGGTGTTGAGTTACGCAAAAAAGTTTGTGTCGCACGTTGTTGGAGATAAAGGATTTAGTAGACCAGGAACCGCTGTAAAGGTCTCGTATAGGCGTCGCTGTATCATTGTCAACTGTACTGCCCCCTTCGTCACTAAGTGGTGTCGCTAAAGCCTTGGCAGCAGCTGAATCTTCTCCGATAACCGCATTTAAGCCAAGAAGAAACAATCCGTTACATTTGGAACCAGTTGCTGCTTTATCTCTAGTTGCTGTTTGGTTCCACGAGTTAGTGAACAAATTGCACAAGGTATGTCGGGTTGTAGTGCGCCCTGGATTTGATGTCAAGAACTTTTAGCACCGAGTTTTAAACGACCGCTTAAAAGCCGCAAAAAATGCTACATTGAGCGGTTGAAGTCGATGTGACGTATGAGACGGTATGCCGACCAAAACGATTCCTAGCTTCCTTGCTAATGCACCCATAGCTTCATTGGTATGACTAGTATGGTTATCCAACACAAGTATGACACGCTGATCATCTCGTCGTTGTGGTATATGTTAAGAAAAATGTGGTAGCCACTGATTTCGAAACACATTTGTGTCCGACCATCTCCAGATTTAGTTGCTACAACTTTAGCATCTTCTGGTAATTTCCGATCTAGATCAGAACTAATCTTTAATCCTAGGAAGGTTACAAAAGGCGGGATGTAATGGCCAGTTACACTGCAGTAAACAATATCTGTATGAGTTGCTCCTTTTTCGGCCGATACAGGAACCGATACGTGTTTGCTACCTTTTCTCGCAAGGACTTTTCCTACTTTATCTGGCACTGGCAACGAACCGGTCTCGTCCACATTGTATACAAGGTGTTTGGTGTTGTTGTTAATATTGTACTTCTGGTATATAATAGCCAGTTGTTCAAAAGCTAATATACAATGAGCACCAGAAATGACTGTGCTGGTTAGCGCGAACGAAAATCGAAAGGCTGGAACAAGCTCCGAACAAAATTTCAACAGAATCAAATGTATACATTTCAAAACCACGTCAAATTTGAAAAAAAATTAAAAGAAACTGAAACAGTCTCCAACAAACATCGAACAATGCTCGTATAGACTTCGAATAAAGACTGAAATTATCGAACCACCAATACAACACTAATTTTTGGCATACGATCAAGCTTCAGATTCTCTATTCACTTCACTTATTCCTAATCGAAGCCAAGTTCGTTTCAGGCTGGAATCCGGTAAGTTAGTGAAATTTCCTTTAGCGATAAAAATGTTACATCCCTTTACCTATTTGCACCTCTTTGCCAACATACATGAAGCTGTTGAAGCGTTGCAGGTTCTTTCCCATCTTGAAAGGTTTTGTCGCACGCGGTAGCATTGTTCCACCAGTGTGGTTGCGTATAACGCCATCGGCAAACTTATATTTCACCATAATCATGTCAAATGTTACATCAAATTTTATCGTAAATGTATAAACCTGCCTATAAAAGTTTAGAACACAAATTTTAATAAACGGCATTGTAATAGGCGCTAGGATTCAAGAATGACTGTGATGGTTAGGGCGAACGAAAATAGAACAGGCTGGAACAAGCTCCGAACAAAATTTCAACAGATTCAAATGTATACATTCCAATACCATGTAAAATTTGGAAAAACCCGTTAAAAGAAACTGAAACAGTCTCCAACAAACATCGAACAATGTTCGTATAGACTTCGAAAACAGTCTCCAACAAACATCGAACAATGTTCGTATAGACTTCGAAAACAGTCTCCAACAAACATCGAACAATGTTCGTATAGACTTCGAATAAAGACTAAAATTATCGAACTACCAATACAACACTAATTTTTGGCATACAATCTAGCTTCAGATTCTCTATTCATTTCACGTATTCTTCACCGAAGCCAAGTTCGTTTCAGAGTGGAATCCAGTAAGTTAGTGGCATTTCCATTAGTTATAAAAATGTTACGCCCCTTTAACAACTTGCACCTCTTTGCCAGCAACTACAGCATGCAGGCCAAGCTATAGTTGCGTTGAAAAATGTTTCAGCTTGCTTGCTGGCACAGTAACAGATGATACATGTGGTGGAGTGAAATTAACAATTCAAATACCGGAAACGGTTAATTCGCAAACGAAACATACAGGCGTTTGATTTATATATTAATGATTTTAAGCCTAGCTTTATGTTTAAAGGCTCCCACGTCTCACTTGAGGTGCGGCACTAGCTTTGCAAGAGGGTCATTAACAAAAATACTAAACTGTAATAAGTTTAGACACTCTGTCGGCACAGCGAACAACAGACTTTCTACCACCGAGGGACCTCTTGCAAGCGATATTGCTCGGTATTGCTAACAGCTGCCCTGGTTAACGCAAGAAAGCAAAGTATATGGCGAAATATGTTACCAGATATTAAAAATTGAACCACTGTCGGGATTACACTTGCTCAATGTCGGGATTAGACGGCTGCTGTCGTGATTAGCCTACAACAAATTTTGGCATATATTTTGAGTCATTGCATATATAAACTTTAGACAGCATTAGGCGCCTTTGTAACTGCCACAAATATACGTACTACAAAAAGGCAAACAAATTTTTAACTTCTGAGGGTCGAAAAACGCAAAATCGTGTAATATCCAGATCCAAGATTTCTTTGATATCCGCCTAAAAATTCATCTAAAAAACGGCATCCGCTTAAGTTCGCTTATACAATAGCTACGGACTTGGCGCGATGATCCCATGTAAACAATAGCCAACACATAACATTCACCTAATTTATTTAATATTTTTTTTAAAACAAACGATTGCTTGACGCGGTTATTTTTCGTAGTGTCGAGATTACCCGGGGCGAAAGAAACGTCGGGATTACTCGAGTTTACTATATATTATTTCATGGTTGTCATTTCGGCGTCGAAGTCGATCAGTTAAGACCACGTTCACAAAACAAATCCCATTTAACAAATTTTGGGAGATTTATTTTCTAAACTTTCTTATAACATAATCAGATGCCACTCAGCAACCCGTCTTTGATTGTGACATGCTTCGTTACCGAAGCACAGGCATTGGGTACCTTCACACTAAAGCAGTCTGTCTATTTGTATGTTATACCTGTTTCACGGTCCTGTCAGCCTACATGTACTGAGTCTTGTTGTGGATGATGAGTCTAGACGCTTATGACAAGAGCAGTCGTAACATACAATTTCCTATCACTGTTTTAATAATTTATTCTGTCTCTACTGTGTTATAATTTATTATTAATAAATAGCATTGATTTCGTAGACTTTTATTTGGCAAAAATGACGGCTGCATAAAATCAACATTTCGAGCCACTGTAATGCTGTCATCGGCTTCCAAATTTAGCAAGCACCACCTGTCCTGTTTCGTAAAAACCGTTCTTGTTGCCATATATATAGCTTAGGAGAGAATTATAATCTGAGAAGCCAAATAATTGATTTCCGAACGCCTTTATGGTCGTCAGCGAACACTAATAAATAAGGCCTGGCTAGATCAAGAGACCGGATTTCACTAGTTTATATATCTAAATCTGTTGTACTAATTCTGAAAAAACTATGCTATTAAGATTCAAATAATATAGAAGCCGTTAACCACGTATCTGAGGAAGGGGATTATAATCTGAGAATCCAATGAATTACTTTTTGAACTGCTTTATGTTCTTCACCGAACACTGATAAATAGGGCCTGGCTAAATCGAAAGACCGGATTTTACTAGTGCAAGTCTGATGCACTAATTCTGAAAAAATTATGCTCTTAAAGTTGAAATATTTATCTATCTATATCAGTATGATGTTTTCCCCGATAATTTCTTTACTATAATGTAGTATATATTTGTATAGGTATAGGTATTCACTAGAAATCCTTTATATTTCTCATTCGCTTCGCTAATAACGAGCACTTCTATTATAATATATTTTTCAAATTCAAGCTGTCACAGCAAATAATGTACAGATACAGTATATTTATCTTATTGGCATAGAGAGTTTAACCGGTTGAGTAAGAGTTAATTATATATATACTATACGACTATATATAGTAGGTTTCTTTTACGTTGCTGCTAAGTGTAAACGCCATGTTTTTGACTGTTTTCGAAGCCGATCATTAAGTAGTTGACAGCTCAGGTTTAATAGACAATTTACGGTTTTCATCATCGTTGACAGCACGCCGTTCAGTTTTAATGGTGCCTTATTATCGGTTGATGTATTTAGCCCTGCGGAATTTTACTAAATTTACCAGTACAGCATCTGTAGACACATTGAAATTTACAATAAAATTAATTGTGCCTGAAATGTTACTAGAGAGGCCAGTATTAAAGCCACGGTGCATAGAAAATTGTACAGTTGCACACAGCAAATTTGCTAAGTGTCAAACATTTCTGTACGGCGCTTAGCTGTAAAGTTAAAATCTGATAACAAATTCACAGCGTCGACCTTAACAACAACGCTAAATTCTGCCTTAGAATCGCCAAGCTCAAAGTGCACAAAAAATGATCATAAAGCAGGGCGGTTTAATTGGCGCAAAATAAAACATTCATAAATGATCGAATTGAACAAGCAAAATAATCTGTCCTTGCACCTTACATAATGCGAACCTGTCACGCGGGAACATGGTTGAAAAAACTTGTGTACTGATATTGTTTAAACAATTTTAACAATTTGAACAAAAGACAAATTAAATTCAAGGAAATCATGTGTGCTATTGGCTACTACATCAAAAAGCTACCCTGGTCTGGCTTGATTTTTAAGCTGCAAGTCGAATATGTCACAGTAGATGGCTCTAAACGGCCTACCCACACGGCGATAGTGGTCGAAATTTAATCTTTCTGTTGATCCTCTGTTGTCCAGCTGACGGCATAATACGACCAGCCGTTAGTTTTTACGAAATTTAACCAACACTAAAGAAGTTCTATATGGAATGGACACATGTATGAATCTGGCATTGTAAAAGAGCTATCAAGGTTCATATTATACATTTGTATATTATATATCCATTATTATAAATTATATACATTTATCAGGTCAATATAGCATTGCTGACAAACCCTATAGCACGTGTCTTCTAATTGTATATATAATTATTAAAACCGACCCGCAAAGGTCTTACATATATAAGGAACGAAACCCGACGTGGTTCCTCATTTCGCTGACGGTGATGATTAGTTTTCCATGTGACAAAGTACCTATTCTTTAATTATTATTAGACTAAGTTATAATAAATGAGTTTACAATAAAGTATAGGCATAGGTATATATCCTCATATGATATTTCAAAATCCAAGATATTATTTGTAGTTAAACCTTTCAAAAAATGTGCAGACTGAGACTTAACCTTTGCCACTGCACCATGTGTCCAATAATCATGGGTGCAAACTATTAATAGGTGATTATATATTTGGTCATATATTTTATAGCAAGCTTTTAGTGTATTTTACCCAATTACATCGATGAAATCAACAAATTGCAATAGTTAATATTTTGGTAATACATAAATTTTTACAACACCTCGAACTGTATATTGAATGATTTTTGGACAACCCAACAGTGCAAAACGCATTTGGAAGGTTAAAGTCTCACAAAGCTTCCAACATACAGTGTAGCTACAGTTCCAGTTGACTTGGTCTATAATGGGATACATAGCGATATCGAATTAGTCTTGCAACGTAACATAGGCCCAGGTTCGTATCCTGTTAGTCCATCGTAAACGTCATTACATACTGGTATTTTGATTTGTGAACCTGATGTGATTCTCTGCATAACAGTATTACGGGTCGATCATACTCGCAGGTAATAGTAATACAATAATTTCATATATATATATATAATTTCAGGCATATAATGACCTGAAGTATATTAGATGCTGAACTATATTATTGTCTTGTGCTCAGGATAAATACACAACAGAAATATCATAAGCTAAGTGACTTTACGAGCTTACATTCAGGGTTAGGAGCCTAGCCCGGGTGGGAAGGAAGGCAGTCGTAGGGCTAGATTGCTCGAGGATGGTATCTCCTGCTAGATTATAGCAATCAATTCATTGGGCTCATTAATTACAATTAGTTTTTCGTCAACTAATTTTTACAACCCATCTATAGCCACTCTCATTACCTATACAATCAATTAGTTCGGTAAAATTTAAGCCGTCTATATATGTTGCTACAGGCACTACTAGAACAATACAAGAAATATTGCCAATCTAAATCTTTTCGATACATTCGCCGATTTCAAATTATAACATATGCTCGTAAAAATGCGCCACATCTAAACTGCATTTTATATTGTGATCCCGCTCTAATTTTTAAGTAGGTTTTCTTCATTTCAATCAAAAAAGAACCCCGAGTTGAACGCCTTACTTACCCAAAAAATGCTGACTGGCATTCTCATACAGAACCACAACAGCGCCACAGCATAATAAATATACTAAAGAAGCGACGACCATGATGATGATGGTACATTTTATAGCTACTTCATTAAAATGCATTTTATCGTCGTGGGAAGTTTGGCGCTGTTTGTTGTTCTATCAATTTACTTTTTATTTAGAAATCTAAGTTTATTATCATAGATTTAATATAATAGTCATTCAATCACGGTTTAAATTTGTATATATATAATAAATTTACGTCTATATACATACACACATGCTCTTATAATAAAGCGATATATACTGTTTCTGATGTTCAACTAGAAAGGACTTTAGCATGATTCTAGCTAGGTAAAACTGTTTTGCGCAATCTCTGTCATGTACCTATACACTTTCAAATCCGTTTATGTTCGATAAAGTTAGTCGTATCGCGTTAGGACATTTTAGGGATCTCATGGACAATCTCCCCCCCCCCCCACCTCCAGGAGAGAATATTTTGGGGGGATATTGTCCAAGAGGTTTTTTCTCGGTTTTTTGTGCACTGTTATTCCATGTAATGTCTTGGACTGTTTATTATTAATATTGCCAGAATGTGAGACTGGAAGTGCCAGAACAAGAACTGCCCTAAGTTCAAAAGCACAACGACCATCCGAAATGGCAGTTTCTTTCCCAACTCCAACGTAGGTCTTCCACAATGGATACACGTGCTCTACTTGTGGACAATCGAGGAGTCGGAGAAGAACGTCATGGAGCAAGTAGGGCTGTCCAGCAAAACGGTGGTCGATGCGTTTACATCTTTCCGAGAAATATGTTCTCGTTATCTTCAGGCCGATCCAATCCAGCTTGGTGGGCCCGGGGTGGTGGTTGAGATCGACGAATCGTGCTTCAGCCACACGAACCTGCCGTTGGATTTACGGAAATTGTGGAACACCTTGATGCCGCTACCCTGCTGCCGATCATACGCAACGTGGCTCTGCCATGCACAATAATTCATTCGGACGAATGGCGGGCGTACCGTGGCATCGCAGAGATGGGCCTGACTCACCGGACGGTAAACCACAGCGTCAACTTCGTAGAACCCAATGGTGTGCACACACAGCACATCGAGTCCTACTGGAACAAGCACAAGCGTAGCATCAAGGCCATGGCTGGTTGCAAACGAGACTTCTTGCATTGGTACCTGCAGGAGTTCATGTGGAGGGATAGGTTTCACCAAGCATCCTTCGAGTCTATATGCCAGCACATTGCTGATTTGTATCCTTTTTGAAGCAAATAGAGCTTCTTGCATCCCAACAGCCCTCTTAAGGGCTACTAAATGCAGTAAATGATGTTGGTAAACTTGGGGAGGAAAATGTCCAGGAGCTCACATTTGGGGAGGAAAATGTCCAGGAGCTCACATTTGGGGGTGAAATTGTCCAGGAGCTACAGCTAGGGGTGAAATTGTCCATGAGATCCCATTTTAGCTTACAAACCGGTATTTAGAAGTACTTTCCAAAATAATATAGGATATGTAAAAATTCGTATTTACAAGGAAATCTGTATCATTAAAAACGGGGAACCTTGAACTTTCTGTAGTGTGCGCTACAGAGGGTTTTCCAGTCGTGATTTATTCTAACTCGGTTATATAACAGATTCTACACAGAATGATGTGATTTCTACGTAAAATATTCCAGATATTTATTTACCATGGTGAACCATTTACCACATAACACTAGTTTATAGTTTTCACGAGCTCAGGTCATATTGTAAACGGTAAATAAACGACGTACTATATTTTAGACGGCGAAACAAATATGCATTTTGTAAAAAAAATGGCTGACGTCTTTCAGCCGATAAAGTTAGACCTTTTATGCTAGTGTCAGCATGACTGAGTTATCAATCAAAAGCATATATGCATTGAGAACCATACCTTTCGGATGAATATATTTTGAACCGAGTTCTGTTATACATACATCATAAAAACATGTCATGTGATTATATATCGGAAGATTTTATTGATTTTTCTTGCTTTGTTTGATATTGATATATTTTATTGATGTTATGTATTGCGTCTGCGCAGGGTTTTTTTTCATTTTACAGAGTGCGCATTTGGCTGCGCAAATTTCAGCCGGACTGCGCTAAATTTTCAGAGATTGCGCAATATTATTAGGATTTTTTTACACTTTTTTGCCTTCAATACGATTATTTTTCACCCAAAAACTGTGTTTTTACTTTCACTTGTTTAATATATGGTATGCACTATGCAGTGGACATGTACACTTCTTTTGATACAACGTATTGTTGACAGACATCGATTAAAAAATTCCACAGATCTTAGCTTTAAAAACAGTCAGTGTCAGTAGTCATTAACAGATCTGGATATGGTAGTTGTGGCTCATTTGACATCATTTATGAACTAGCAAATTTACAGTTCATCTATTGAAAAAAACGCTATCCATGAAGAAAAACATGACCCCATAAGCACTGACCCAGGTACATTTGACTTGTATAGCTAAATCCAACTTATTCTGTCTAATTTTGAAAGTTACTTCGCTTAAACTATGCTTTCAAAGTCTTGGTGTTATCACAAAATGTCACCACAACTGTGCCAACTTCCGTGTGCAAAATGCAAATTACCATTGAGCTTTAATGTCACATGATCTAGTTTTAATTTGTGTTTTGTTTTTGTTTTTGTTAATAAAAAAACTTTTGTGAACAAAATGATTTTTCGGCGTCGATATTTCTCAATATTTTATTTTTGGCCCGTTATTTTGGATTTTTCCTCAAAAATTTTACTGCGCAAATTTATGCGCAAATTTCAGGCGAACTGCGCTAAACCTAAAAAAAGTGCGCATTTGCGCAGTGATTTGCGCAAAAAAAACCCTGCGTCTGCGAACGGGTTGTGACATACTTCATTAACTTCATTCCCTTTCAAAACCTGCGTAGCCGACGTCATAACTATTAAGAATATAAGCATGATGAAAAGTTCAACATTAACGATAGCCTCTTTATTATTAAGAACAATTAAGACACAAAATTAAGTTGTTGAACAGTTGATTCAATTCATACAAAACGATAAAACATGTAGCACGGATCTTTCAATTCTTTTTAACGAACTGAACAGAATTTCATACTCTGAAAAGAACACAAATCACACTAACGAAACTCAACAACATATATGCAAATCAAACCAGAACGTTACACTACCCCACCCACTTTCATTAAGTGGAACGTCCTTGATATAGTTAAAGAATTATTTTCAATCAATATCGAACTTTTTTGATTTGCTATTTTGAGTGAAATTATTTTTTGTATTTTATTTTAACGTTATACTCAGATTCTGCCAATTGGGCAGCTCTGTTAAAAGAATATCGCTGCGTACGACAATTATGAATAAACTCAGAGATTCCTGTATTTGGAACATATGCAAAACGTTCCATATAGAAAAATTGTACCGGTTGAGAATTTTTTGGACGTTTGATTCCAGATAAAGGGGTATTTTCTGTAAGTACTATTTTTGCTGGAAATGATTGAAAACCCTTAAATTTTGCAAAAACAATCGTTCCTTCAATTAATGTGCGTGGTACGCCAAAACGGCTTATCCAAGAATTAACCAACGCAGTTGCTACTGTTTCTGTGCTAATGTCGCTAACTCAGCAGACTTCAACCGATCGAGTGAACCGGTCAATCATTGTAACCAGATAGGTAAAATTTTTTTGATTGTGGGCCACAATATCAATGTGAATTATGTGTAAGCGCGCGCTTGTAGGTATTTCACCTATTGGTGCTTTAGTATGGCGCGAAATCTTTGCGGCTTGACACTTTTCACAAAATTTTGCCCATGATCGAAGTTTCTGTTCATATTTGGCCAAATAAATTTCTCAGCAATTATGCGTAACGTTGCATTTGAGACGATATGTGCTAAATTATGAAACTGCTCAAAAATTGTGCGTTGCATACTAGTTAGTACATATGGTCTTATTGAATCACTATTACCGTCACACACTATATGGGCATCACCGTCTTTGTAAGTTTTCAAAGGTAATGTGGTTGTTTTAAAACTTTTTTTTAAATTTTCGTCAGACAGTTGAGCAGTTGACCAGCGCTCATCAATTTGATTTGAAATTGCCGAAATAGACCGTGATAATGCATCTGCTACGGCATTGTCGGACCCAGATACATCTTGTAAATATATCACAGTTATATTCCGAGATATATGAAAGCCAACGTGCTTGCTGTGGTGTAGGTGTTTTCATATTAAGAGCACGCACAATTGGTTTATGGTCGGTTTTTATAGTAAATTGGAGTCCTAATAACCATGAGAAATGTTCGAGTGACATATAAATAGCAATCAATTCACGGTCAAAAGCAGATTTCTTCGATTCCAAATCAGTGAATTTCTTTGAGAAAAATGCCAAAGGTTGACTCTGTCCATTGACAATTTGATGCAAAACAGCTCCAGCAGCGTTAAGTGATGCATCAGTGGTTAGCTCAATTTTTGCATTGTGACATGGAAATGAAAGACTAACACCATTTTTAATGCGGTTTTAAGTGCATCAAATACCATATTGGACGCATCAGTCCACAGCATTACATTTCTACCATTTTCTTTAGCCTTGCGTGTTAAGTCAGTCAAAGGAGCGGCAAATATTTTGGTACAAAACGATGATAAAACCTGCCATTCCTAAAAAAACGCTGGACTTTTTATTTCACTTGGTTTTTCAAATTTCGAAATAGCGTCGGTTTTCTCGGGAAGCGGACGAAAACTACATTGGCTGAGTTCGATGCCTATAAGTGACTTTCTGACAAAAAATTGACATTTTTAGCCGTGAGCCGTTTTATTTTAATTTGTCCAAAACAGCGTTTAGATGCAAATGGTGTTGTTCAATACTGGTACTAGCTACTAAAATATCGTCGATATATGCTTTTGCAAAAGGCATATCTTGCAAAACGGTATCAATTAAAATTGATTTGAAAATTTGAGCTGCATTTTTCAAACCAAACGGCATACGTCTGTATATAAAAAGTCCAAAAGGTGTTGTTATTGCTGTCTTCGGTTGGTCGCATTCGGGTATTGGTATTAGATGATAAGTTGTGACTAGATCTAGTTTTGAAAAATGCCACAATGATCCAAATTGTTTGTAATATCCACAAGGTTTGACATAGGATACCTGTCAGGAATGGTAACGTGATTTAATGATCGATAATCCCCACAAGGGCGCCATTGGTTTTTAGGGTAGCACGGATCTTTCTTTTTAACGAACTGAACAGAATTTCATACTCTGAAAAGAACACAAATCACAGTAACGGAACTCAACAACATATATACTCAAAATACATTTGCAATTCAAACCAAAACGCTACATATGCATTGAGAACCATACCTTTCGGATGAACATAGTTTGTACCGAGTTCTGTTATATCATACATGTCGACGGTCGGTCAAGCCAGGGGAGGGGGGGGGGGGTAGAGGCCCCCACGGGGGGTGGTCGCGGCCATCTCAGGGGGGGTAACCCCCCCTGGCCGGCCAAATTTGTCTAGGGGGGTCGGTCTCGTGAGGACCTTTTTTTTGATCGTCGGATGTATATGGCTTTTGTCTGCTGAGCTATCGGGTGCGACTCCTACGGCGATGGAGTGTTCCAGTGCTATTTTAGTGCTGAGTTCGTGGTTAATCCACCGTGGACCATAGCAGACATTCAATGTCTAAATCTAGTTAGTATATAAATAAGTATTTCGGTTAACTTTTATTTCAGGGAATGACGTCTTTCAACAAAAAGGTTTCCACAAATTTACAGCTGCATATGCACCACTAGCAACAAGCAGACACAATTTGTGCAAGTTTTGTGCTGCGCACCCCCAGGGGGGGGTAACCCCCCTGGACTTTTCGGCCTCACGGGGGGTCCGGACCTCAGGGGGTTATCCCCCTACCCCCCCCCCTGCCGGCATGTATGTGTTATATATATCATAAAAACACGTCATGTGATTATATATGGGAAAATTTTATTGATTTTTCTTGCTTTGTATCTTTGTGTGATAAAAAAGCGAAAAATATTTTTTATTATATAGTTAGGTTTACCTTTAGTAAAACAGATTAAAATTTGGCAAATAAATTATTCTGCTCTAGTAAAAAAACATTTGCGTTCCATTTTGGAAGATAACAGCGTATATATTATTTGTGTCGAAGACCCTCTGGCTTAGGAGAATGGCTTGATAGTCAGCGGGGTACGCCAGAGTGGGGATGAGAGGCAAATTTAATTTTGGAAATTTTTAGGAATTCAAAATTTTTCTCTGTTTTGTTAAAATTTTCCATAATTGTTCACTCTTTTTCCCAATTTTCACCCTATTTTAGCTAATTTTTTCACGCACTTTCGGGTGCGCGGTGGGAATCCACTGAGCCTGTCCCATCCTGATCCAGTAGATGAGCCAAATAGAATTTTTCCAACAAAAGTTATGTCTTTGATATATATTATGCAAGATGCGATCGTAAAGCTGGATAAAATCAAAACTTGTTTAGAGCTGGCAAATCGTATCAGATTTGATTTTTTCGGCTGCAACCGATTTGCTCAGGAATATTGATTGTAAATCGGCTAAACCCGGAAGTATGACCAGTTGGCTACAAATGTGTTTCAACTCAGACTTGTTATGAGCAAATAGATTATATTTGTTGCATGAATAGTACATGAAAAAACCCATTTAACACAACAGTTCACAATGAAAGCTGTCCTCTTTGATGAACAGTGCACATTTCAACGGCAACAGATTAAAGTGTAGATTAAAGCGAGTACTTGCGAGTGAAATGCTAGGTAGTAACCATACACATTCTGCAACGTAAAGTAACGTTGCAACTGAAACATTTTCCGCATCACATTAGATTCGAGCCAAATTCGGCCGGGATCACAGGTCGATTTGGTGAAATTAAAACCAATCGAATTTGACGTGTCAATTAAAACAATTTTTAGCTATCTTAGTGGATATGTCATGCAGTAAGTTCCCGCATTTATGCAAAATGTGGAACATAATTTCAAAATTGAATTTTTAGCCGCCGTACGGCATCAGAATAACCTGATCTTGTCAATTCCCCGACAACATAAAACGTACTTTGTCAGCTGAGGTACAGATACAATTTTATATACACCTGGTAACCACCTTTGCAGTTTAAAACATATTTTGCACTTACACCATGTCAAGAATTTTTTTACATAGTTACCACGGCAATCCGGTAACGTATATAACTTTAAAGATGGACCTGAAACGCATGGTATGCCGTTCCCGGTAAATATACCATTAATAAGTTTAACACCTAGCCTATTCAAATGTGCTACGCAAATAAGCTTTAGCCTCAGTCACACTTCAAGCTGTTCTTGTTTTCTAACTGTATAACGCCCTTCCCTTAATTGTGACATAGTCTGCATATTTGTGATTTGTCTATGAATGAGTATATATATATAATAGTTTTATCACATTATTGCCCAATTTATATAGTTTCGATTACGTAGCAGCCCAGCCATTGCTCAGTAGCCAGTTGCATTTAGTTTTGCTCCAGAACGGCCATTTAACATGTGCAGTTCAAGACCTCATTGCTGTACAGCAATATATTTACTCTTACGGTATGTCAGTTCATAGAAACCTACAGCCAAGCGAAACACAATGCTAAAAAATTACAAATACAGAAATTGAATAAGAAAGTATATATTGCTTGATCAATTTCAATTTTACATATATATATGACCATAAAATCCTAGGTAGCATACTAAGACTTGCCCTAGAAAAACCAAACAAAATACTTTAATCAAACGAGACAAATATTAACAACTGCTATAAATTTAACAAACAGAATGCCTAGGTACAACTCTGTTAAAATTCAGCACCGTCATGTATCAGACAATACGCTGATATACTTAGAAACAAACCCGTGCACTTGGACAAGAGAATTTTAATTTAAATGTGTTTCCATGCATTTTTTACTACACTTGTAACTTACTTACCTATTACTTCATAAATTAGTTTGACTTTCGACTAGGCGTCGAACAAATTGTTGCCAGCGCCATGAATCGAACCTGGGTCTTCTGTATTAAGTCCACGCTCGCCAATCACAGCGCTATGACAATGCTGTTGCTAGAATGCTTAAGTCTCCTCATAACACGAGCGATTAAAACACAATGGCAAAAGCAGGCTAAATCAACAAACTAGGTTAACACACTGCTTCGTACTGTATTAAGTTGCCACAGAGCAATGACGCGGGCTAAAGGATAAATTGATAAATTTCTAGCGATAACACATTTAAGATTTCGAAGCGTTGAGTTTTGCGCAAAACACAAGGCATAATTTGTCCGAAAATTCAAACATAAACACTATCAAATACCGACGAATTTCTCTACCACTACAACGTCTGAAGGAACTTTAAAAGGTAGTACAGTATTTTGGCAATGTATTATCTACGACATTAGCAGCTTGAAAATCAAGACTATTGAAACTATATTCTATTCCAATACGCTGTAAAAACGGGCGAATCAAAATGAGCCAAATTTGGATCAATTGAGTCGGTACTAACATGATTCAGTAAGTGAATCATCAAATTGAACTAAGTCTGAGTCAATCTTGACGCTAAGTGTGTGAAATACGACTCTGAGTCACTTTCTGAGTCAAAAAAATTATCGAATCAGACAGCAAAATGTGACTCAATTTTACTGAATCAGGTCGAAATGCAACACCAAATGAAAATAAGGTAGCACTGAGCAATCTCTGATTTATGCTTATTCCATAAGCATTAGATTTCACCAGGCAGCTATGGTCGTTATAGCGGTCGTTTTAAAATATAAGCTGTTTTTCGAGGCTGCTTAGCAAAGGTTAAGTATTTGTTGTTACACTGTAACAAGAACTGAGGCATAAAGAGCATTGGGGTTTTTACACGTACCTGTGTAGTAGATGAATGCAATTTCGTGCACAATCCGCACGGAAAATTTAGAATTTTTTAAAATCTCGCATAAAAAATTTGCAAAATTAATCGTGTAAAGGTAAGCCAACCGAACTGTTGGATACCATCTGGAAATTTCGCTGGAAGCCGTTTTTCCCGTCGGTCGTTTTCCGGCTGGCAGTTTTGCCGGATAATAATAATAATGCGTACGGCATATTAATTAATTAATGACATTTAAAGACAAAAGCGAGCAATTAAAATTTCGTGCTTAATTAGAACCGAAGAATTTAGATTTTTTAAAAATATCAAAAAAATTTTGTAAACTTCATCTTGGATAAATCCGCAAGCAGTAAACTGGTAAATCAGCCGGGTTTGTTTTACCAGCTCAACGGCCATCCGTTCCGCCGCAAAAATTTCATGCCCTGCCGGCCATCGAAAAATTCGGCCGGTGCTCGACACTACGCCACGCTATGTATATATTAATAGACATTAATAACTATTAATATCTACGAGCATTAACAGGTTGAAAATCGAGAAACTTCAAGCCGCACGCGTACCTAAATATTGCTTAAAATCACGCAGCGGCATTGGTACTGCATGTATAAACTATAAATCGTAGCCTGCAAAATTTTTTCAACCGCCTTCACAGTTACAGCAACCCCATCATGCTAAAGATAGACAAACAATCACAGTGTAATACAATATACGTATAACAATTAATTTCTATAAGTGTTGCGAAAACTTAGCTCATACATAACACCAAGCATGACATGTGTACCGGAAAGTTGAATAAATGTTACCTATACCACCAGCTTTAGAGCAGTGCAAAGGATCCCGAACACTATTAAACTTGCAAAACCGTGATAGACATACGTTGTAGCGTTTAAAGGTACGATTAAATTACGTACTATTTTTTAGGCGTTTCCTTTTGTGCGCAAACTCCGCAGCCAAAAGTTTGTCAATTTTGCAGATACAACTATGCGTTAGTAAAATTCGACTCAACTCGATGACCTGGTTCAGAAAATATCCATTTCGGCGACATTTATAACAATTTTTTTTCGCTTATGGGTTCTCGTGCTACCCAAAATTTTCGAAAAAAAAACATAAAATGACGATGTACTGACAAGTTGAGTCGAATGTTATAAAATGAACCGAATAGGTTAATGGGTTAACGAGCTATAATGCGAAAGCTAAGCCTAAGTATTTGCGTAAACCTAAGTCGTTCACCATGTACCGATTTAGCTTGTTCAAATACCGTTCGACTCAGCTCGTCAATGCTTTTCGAATGACATCTAAAATTACAAATTTATCAAGAAATAATTTCGAAAATTTTGAGTGCCGAAGACAACCGTTGCGCTAGCCCCAAAGAACCAAAAAGTATTTATCACAAATGCGGTTGAAATGGGTGTTTTCTGAACCAGCTCGTCGAGCTGAGCCGAATGCTACCAAAACTATCGCTGTATCTTCAGAATTGGCCAATTTCGGGTTGGAGGGTTACAAAAAATTCTTATCTGGAATCATGGTCTCAATAGTCAATACTGTAATCACCTTAGCATAAATTAGCGAAAATAACAAAAAACCAGAGGCAAATAAAATGAGAAAAAAGACAAACAAGACAAATTATGAAACAAAAATACTTTATAACAGAACAATACTGAACTGCTTGTATAACTAACGTATTAGGTATATAATTTAACGGGAAGTTGACCCACATATATATGTAAATTGACAAAGGACGGAACTACTATATACAGCATTGCAATCTTTAATCACACACCATTACCAAAAGAAAGTCTTAAAGTGTTGATTTAGTCCAGTGATTGGCTACTTGACAGACTCAAGTCGATGGCGCAGGAATACTCAACTAAAGCTATGTTTAGGCTCAACAATGTTAGCTCTGTGTCTGTATATAATATATACAGTATCTTTGTATTTACGCAGATTCTGTTGTAAAACATCTGAGCCATATATGAATTTGGTGCTAGTTGTATTAAAAAATCATTTTCAAAAAAACTCTATGCACGCGCTTATCGTAACAACCCATTTGTTAATTTATATATACAAGAATATTCAATTGAGGCTGCGTTTTGGAGTAAAAACGTACATCGATGACATGGATATGTGATATGCACATTCATTTGTGTATGGGTAATTCAGAGCGATGAGTTTGATGTTCAAGTTGTATTTTTAAACGAAAAACATTCTAGGAGCAAATCCGTGCACGCGCTTAGTATAGCAACCCGTTGGCTAATAGTAAACTCCTTAACTAAAGCTGAATTTTGGATTAAAACGATTATTCTGTGATGTGGTATATATGTTTATAATACGTAAATTCAATTTGTCTCAAGCTGTAGTTATTAACAAAAACTATAATTACAGAAGCAATTCTTTGCGCACGCTTTGTGTTGCAACCCGTTTGTCGATACAAAAATACTCAGCTAAAGGATACGTTCTGGACTCAAAAATGCTCACTCTGACTCTGAAACCCAGTATGTCTGTATTACACAGACTCAATTGCATAAATCTTGCAGGGCCCAAACTTTGCTATACACATAGCTCGGCCGAGACATCTACTTCTCATCTCTCCAAGTTCTTTACGATGTTCTCAAAATAGTCTAATGTAAACTACGATACGACAATATACGTGTGCATGATACAATGTCTGGCGAAGCCAAAGTTTAGGCTACACATGACAAAAGCGAAAATGTGAAAACCTTACAAGTCTAAACCCAGCAATAGCACGAGCGGTTATTCTTTCCTGTATTTATTGCATTTAACAAATGTGTTCTCAAAATGGTCTAATGTTCACTGCGATACCCCAGTAATAGCACAAGTGTTATTCTTTGTTGTATGTATTGGATACTCGGACCTTTAAACAATTTTAACTGCAAAGATTTACAAGAACTAAGGAACAACGTAAACAATAGAATGTAGAATCATTATTGGAGCACAGTATTTTGTAAAATTTTCACGTGTGAATGGCCAAAGTCACGGCCCAAAATTCTATTCGGTGCCGTTGTAAAAAGTTAAATTGCCCAACAGAACCGCGAAGCGCGCGCCATTTTATGATTTTTAATGCTCAGCCATAGATTTTGCGAAATTTTCTATGTTGCGGTAAACGCTTACTTCAATTATACAAGCAACACACACAACAGTTCGTTACAAGACCCAGTCCGTTTCAATAAAATCTTTAAACAAAAGAAGAACCACTGACAAACAAGACATCATTATAAACCGTTAAACAGTACATATATACAGAATGGCATTAAGCAATGCCAGAGACGTTTTTGGAGGTTATCGCAGCTCAGTTTCTTCGCGACAATTCTATATTGACTATCGGAAATTTTGAGAATTGGTGGTCGGGCCACTAGTTTTCAGGTTATGTTTTTAAAGGGCAGACAGTTGAACCGACCAGCCATCCAACCAGGAGTTCGAAGACAACCCACAACACTGTGCGACTAATACAGTACGACACTCGAATAAATAAGGGTGTAATACCGAAAAACGACTACAGCACCTAACACTGGCATAACACAGAGTAAGGACAGTACTACAATGTTCCAATAATGTATATATACTGTAGCTAACAAACAGCTAAATGACAGCCATAAATGAGTCAAAATATAAGAACTAAATCATGATACATCATATACTAAAACACTAAGCCGCATAACATAATAGCTGACTAAAAACAAAACTAATTGCATTTGCTGCCAACTTGCTAATATGGAATCTAGGTGAGCAATGTGAGTTAGTTGCGCTGAAAATACCAGGACTGTGTGTGACATTAGGTAATGTAGACTTACAACATCAGTACCTATATATATATATATACTTGTTTTATAAGATAAAAGATAATAACACCGTAGACCGATCGTTGAGAGCAAACGAACATAAATATGGATTTGACTATTTTCTAAATTTCATTTTATTATGTGGTGGTGTTTCTAAATCTGGGGCATAGTTGAAGCGAAAAGGCTTTGTTCGGTCAACTTTTAATCCTAGATACGGAGATTATGTCATGATATTAACGATTGTGCACAATTTTTTAATGCCAAAGCTTCTGCAACCCATTTAAACTCAATATGCCATACAGTTCCACTTGGCTAAACTTATAAAATGTTATATAAATAAGAATCGGCTGCAATTTGTGACCAAGAAACTTGTTCATCACAAACACAATGCCAGATGAATAATTTGATGCAACTAAAATTCAAATAAAGAGTTTAAAGAAATCCATCCATTCCATGATGATTTGTATATATAAAACAGATAGATATAAAAAATGTTTTGCACAGTACTGCGCTGTTCGAGAAAACACTGCTCGCTTTGGTCCCACCGCCTCAGTCACCAGTTTTAGAATTTCGCGGTACACAAGCTGAAAATCGTGGCGTGGGTATAAATTCTTGACAATTGGGATTCAGCGATCTTGGCTGAGCGACACTATTCGATGTAACATCGAAGCACCGTTGCTGAGATACACCAGCAGGCTGTATACGGTTAGATTCAGTGCTGGTAGTAGAAGTATGTTGGTCAATTCTGCTAATTTTACCACCATCATGCTGATAAACCACTGTGTCCGCAGACGATTCGACATTTGTAGGATACGACGTATTAGTTGCGACATTATTTATACTATTACTACTACAGTTGCTACTGGATAAGTCAGCTGCTCCAGCAGATGTTCTAATAAGCGACTGAACCGTCGATACTAAAACTGTATTTTGTCGAACTAGCTCAGTTAGCAAATCGGTATTAGCAGTAAGGTTAGTAGTACTTACAGCTTTAATCTTGTCATGCTCCAGCCTTCGAATTTGGTCGCTTTGTTGTTGAATAATCGATTTAAGCTGCAAAATTTCTTCGGTACGAATTTTATCGCGATGAGCAAATGTGCCAATATGTTGCATTAAGCTTTCGCTTGGAGTCGGCGGCGGTGGAAAAGCTGGCGATATGAATTGTGGGGGTAAAACAATCGTAGATTGGCGTGTAGTCGAAGTAACCGGTGCGGTACTGCTCGAATCGTATATCTGCGGTGCAAATGACGTTGCTGTTGGAGCACAACCAACCGGCCACGCAGGAGCTGAGCCAGTATTGAAAACAACAGGGCTATAGTTTCGTTTAACGTTATTGTCAACCGGAACACCTGAATATATGCCGGTGCTACTTGATACATTTTCCCTATCTCTAATGTTTTGGCTTTCTGAGACACCATGCGATGGTATGGTACCATGCGTAAAATTCGACCCTACATTGTTCATCATGCCATCAACACAAGCATCGTGATAAGGTTTTCTCATCGCAATACCGTGGCGTAGCGAGTCTTTAGGTCTGGCCCCCAATATGTTCAATTGCGATGTATTGGTTGCATGCAAAAAATTTGACGTGGCTTTGATATTAGTCATGCCACCGGCACAGCCATCTTGATTAACTTTACTAGTCGCAACACTGCCAGCTAGCAAATCGTTTGGTCTAGCTGCCGATAATGTCGGTGGCACTGTATCAGCAGTAGTGGCTGGTTCTTCGTCGTCTGACTCGGTGCAGTACGTGCTGGTGAACCGTTTATATTGACCGGTACTATTCGATTTTAAAGCAGTGTTATTTGCTAAGCGATGCTCTCCGTTTGGATTAGTGTCACCCAGGAAATGACAGCGAAGTGCTGGCTGTAATCGGTTAAGATACTGTTGTCGGCTCTTGGGCGACCGCGTACAGTATAAACGCTCACGGTTTCCATTTGGCGGGCAGCAGCCTTCGTTCGATATCGACCAACCCATCAAGGGCCTGTTGGAAAGGAGTGGAGGTTGTGTTTGGGTTTGCTGTCCATGTAGCCGGGATTTGAAGTCAGCTGTATTGCTAAAAAGTGTTCGCTGTTCGTTCAGACGATTATGCACAACTTCAATGGCATCGCTACCGTGGATACTCCCTATGGTTGTGTCGCACACAGACTGAGCTAAATCATTGTTGTACGCCGTATCAGACAAGCTGTTTCGGCTATTACTTGTCGATGTACCAATACCGACAGCAGGCGATATGCTTGGGCTCAGGGATCCAAGCTCTGATTTAAAGCTGTCGGATGTCGACCTGCTCGTGTCCGAAATCGACAAGGCTGCATCAAGCTGGGCAGCCATATTATCGTCCGAAGCACAAGGCTGTCGTATCTCGACAGCCTCAGTTGAAAGCCCAAATTTCTTTTCGCAAAACCCGAGGTAGTTAGAAGAATCAACGTCATTTGTATTAGGCTTGCTAGTATTTGTACTATCGATACGCTGATATTTACCGTCGTTCCATCGCCAGTCAGCTGCGCTAACAGGTTCGTCGTGTAACTTGTTTTCAAGCAAATATAAAATATTTTGCTTAAATCCGACGGAATGCGAGCATTGATGCAGCGCGCGCTCGATGCTACCGTAGTTACGGACAATCTGCTCGCAGAGCGACGCCGGGATACTAGCAAATAGTCCTCGAATTCGCAGATGGCGAAAATCTTGTGGCCCGAAGTACATCAACAGAGCGATAAGATATTCGAGCAAGCGTGCCTCGCTTCGAATCGTATAAACCGGAAACGGTTCATACAAATGGTCGAACGAGTACCGAGAGTCGTTTGACACACATCTTTCCACGGGAACCTGTCCGTTTCCGGCCAGTGTTAAATGGAGCGGTGCTAACGCTTCAAACCAACGTAGATCACCAGTTACGCTTTGAGTATAGCTATTGAACACAATATCGCTATCGATTGTATTATTCGAAGGAGCGTCGCCTCCGCTGGTACTGTTGATAAATTCTTCAATTTCTTTTAGCAATCCTGTAGGCGCTGAAACTATATCGGCAATACTATCGGGTCCCTCGTCCTGTTTGTGTCTCATCGTTGTTGCTGGCGTCGTTCTTGTGGCATGCACAAAGCTCGCATACGCAGGATGCTTCGTCAGCTGATCGAACGAAGTCAGCGAATTCGACGTTTCCCAGCCGGGGAAAAAAGGCATCTCAACATTTTCCGGAACCCGCGGGGGTTGACATTGCTGCTTACGCTGTTTTGATGCGCATTGTTTGTTTTTGCTTTGCATCGCCACCGTTTAATTTTTAGATACTTCAAGCTGATGTGGTGTTTACAGCTATGCTCTGAAACAAAGCCAAAACTAAACCATTACACAATTATGTCCTAGGTTCTTCTTTATCGAACATCACTTTACCAACTGCGAAGCTAAACTGTGATAACACATGTCTAAAATACCATATTCACGTGTATACTATTGATAATCAAGGTGTCAGTTCGCCCAAACCGGAACATGCATACGTGCCTAAGGTCAGTCGACTGACGGCGCATATGGTGTTGGATGGGGTAACCAAAACCTTTCACCAGAATGTTGCTTCATAATAGTCAATCACTTAGCTCTAAAATTTTTGCAATAGCGCAAAAATTTCACTGCTCGAGAGAGGCAGCCTTGAACAAGGGAGGGAGGGGTCCCATTCCTTGGGGTGAAATCCTGGATCCGCCATTGCTAAACACTAAGCGAGAGTTGTGCCACAGTCTTTAATAATGCAAAGATATCCCTTAAATAGAACAAGTTGTCACAAAATAAATTTTTACAATTAGTTCGGAATGATTCATGAAAAACAAAAATATAATGACTAATTTTAACTGGATTGAGCAATGTACATCGTTTGATTTTATACATAGTACAAATTATATACATCACAGCCCAAATAAAAATGTCAGATATATATGTTATATATTACAAAAATTTGGCAGTTTTATTTGGTTCGTTGCATATGCCTGTGTAGTAGCATATATTTTCATTTGTATATATCATAGGTATCTATTGGAGGTTTACCCTCCAAGCCAAATTCACTGAGGTTCAGCACACCGCGCATGTGCAAAAATTTAGCAGAATTTTAAAAATTTTAAAGCAAAATCGGGGAAAATCATGACGAAAAATTGGGGAGCCGGGGGAAGATTTTCGGTTATCTCCCCCGAACCCCGCCAAGACAAATAGTCTCACCCATGAGAATACGAACCTGGAATACCTTAGGTGTAATGGTCTCCACGAGCAGGAGGGGAACGCCAGGTCGGTAACTAAAATTTTTGCAAGTTCACCTCGTAATTTTACCCAATTTTGCCTTATAATTTTTGTAGTTTTGCTAAATTTTTTCGTGAGACACCTATGATATATACAAATTGCAAATATATATGAAATACGCAAAAATAATGTATATGTGCATTTGACCGTGGGTTAGTGTACAGGGCCTGACAGTTGCAAAGCCAGGGGGATTGGAACCCAGCTCTTTTTTCGGCATTGGAAAAATGTTTTGGCCGACGAAAATATGTCGACCCCTTATGCGCGCGAATACGAAACTCCGCAATATAAACAGTCAACGTGGTCGGCTAGACCTGATGCCAATTTATCGCAAATTCTCTTTACTGATATAAATTGTACTAAAATTTTTCGCGCGGGCGTCTGTGCGGGGGGGGGGCGGTGGTATGGAGCTCTGAACCCCGCATCGTTCAAGCATCCTAGCTCCGCCCATAGGGCCTGAAATAAACACAACTGTCTCAAAACGTTGAGTCAAATGATAAAATTACTAGCGCCTGCAGTCAATATGGAACGACTTAACAGAGTATGTTATCGACAAAACCCAACTAACAATTTATTCGTCTCTCTGTATATATATATTAGGTATCATTTAGCTCTTAGATTTATAACAGCTCGTTGAAAAGTATCATGGTTTGCGCATAAAACGCATGGGACGTAAAACGACCTCTCAAGCTTTAAAAACCACGCCCAACGTCACTTATAAAATATTTTCTATTAATATATTAAAAGGCCCAAAGTTACTACTGGAGTAGGGGTGCTGATCTTGTGTTTCATGGCAATTGCACCCAAGGCTACCGAAGTACAAGCAATGAAGAAATGGCAGTTCGAACACGGAAACTCTCTTTTAATTTCCAAGCAAGCTCATACAGGTGGGTACCCTTTATCAACGTTGTCTTATTCTCTCGCTCAACTAGATTATGTGCACAGGAGGGCATGGACCTCATGATTAGGAGACGATGTGCTCCAACCTACTATATACATTATAATTTTTTAGTAATACGTAATAGATAGCAAATCATAATGGCGTACTCCTACTACTCTACTGAAAATATGCTATATTCGAACATGTCACTTGAATCTTTCTTCAATCGATCAGCGTCCAATTTTACACTTTGTAGCAACAGCAGCCACGACAATGATTGTCAGAATCACCTCGCCGGAGCCGAAAATACTATCTCGACAAATGTCCAAGCTCAGCCACTTGGAATAATCTCATTAATTACAGTTGCAATCAACTGCGTCCTCGTCACGATCGGAGTCCTCGGCAACACTACAGTCATCGTAATTATAACACGTGTCCTCCTAACGACTGATATCAAGGCGACAATCTACGTTCACATTCTCTTTCTTTGCTGTATCGATCTCGCTTATCTACTAATGACACCGTTTTCGATTGTGTACGAAATTTATGGGACATGGATATTTGGAATGATTATTTGTCGTATTTCGATTGGCGCGGAAACGCTGAATAAAACGCTGTCCGTTTACGTTCTCGTACTGCTTTCCGGCGATCGGTATAAAGCAATTTGTTCTCCGATGTCAGGCAGTAGCAGTCGTCATATGCGTCGTTCGACGCTATCGCTGGTTCTAATAACGTTGATTATTTTCGCTGGTAATATACCGATGTATCACTATACAACAATTCAAGCTCACGCTATTCTATCACGAAACGATACATTCGTCTACGTTTGTGTGCCTGAATTTCCAGTTTACGAAATTGTGGACGGTTTTTCGATTTGGAACAGTGGTCAAACATACTATGCGCTGTATTTGGAGGTTTGCTATTTTTGTATTCCGGCGTGTTTAATTGTAGGCTTTTACAGCCTCTTGCTGTATCGACTCAAGGAAAAAGAAAGCCATCAGGCCATTCATTCAAAACTCATCCAACGAGGTCGAGTTACAAAGTCAATCTTAATTGTGATATTGTTTTATTTTGGCTGCTGGGCACCGTACTGGCTATTTCAGCTATGTATCTTGTGTAATGTAATCGTCTATATTCCGCACGTTTGGTTTGTATCACGCGTTGTATTTGTTTTACCGCTCTTTAATAGCGCCTTAAATCCAATATTATACGGCATTCTCAATCGACGACTCCGCAAATCATACCAAGAAGCACTGGAGAAAGAACGTTTGCGAAAAGCGCGAAGTCGAATGATAGCGAATCCACTTGTCAATCCGTGTCATGTTAATGCGCTTAATCGTAGCTTAAAAATACGACAAAGACGGCAAAGTTTGGCCGATCAAACCGAACGTACAGCAGCTACACTTACTGCACTCATACGAACGCTAAGTAGTAAAGCAAGCTTTCGAAGACAAAATCGAAAACGATTCCTATCCGATACAGCGACCATTGAACAACAGCAGCAGCAGCAACAACAACAACGCAAATATACCAGCAATACATTAGAAGTAAACACAAGCGGGTGCTATTGCGACGAACATTCAACCACCGATAAACTATCGTCTGAATATTTTAGCGAGTTAATGTCGATTAATCAATTTACAATACTCGCCGTGTACGAGGCAGCTACGTTAATTGGCAACCAGCATGCCTTGCATTTGCCAAAACCGTCGAAACGAAAGTCCAAAAGGAAGCGAATGCGTTGGAAACAACGTGTAAGTCGCCTGCTATTTGCGTCGAAAAAACGATCGTCCAAACATGATATGGCTGGTAGTACGAAAGCCACATCATCCGGTCAACTTCCAGGATGCAAACGTAATGTCATCAGGCAACAACGCAAGTATCAATGGAATGACAATAATTCGATTCCGGCAATAGTGCATGAAAACTTGTCGCCCAACGGCTCGTTACAGCTAAAAAACCACAACTCAAGAGTGGACGAAATTAATCATTATGATGAATCAATATCATTGATTGCTGCTTATCACAAAACACAAAGTCTAACAAAGAAGCTACAACTACAGTCGCCAAGCGACAGTGAACTCACATCGATCAAGGACGACACCGACAAGCACGAAAAATCACTCATCTTAAAAAAGTCAAAACTAGCAGCATATCCTTGCTCTTCAACAACAGACAGCTTGGATCCAAAATCATGCCTACATCAAACAACCACAGCTTCATACACCGCTCATGCTGACTATTTATCAAGCATTGACTTAACATCCGACACATCGCGCGTACCATGTACCGATCCTGATCGAATAAAAGCTTTTCAAAACTCTCTCGAAGCAATACCATACATCTCGAGTCCGACCAACGAAACGCCAACTATTGAACTAGGACGTGTTTTCGACCTCAGGCACACAAACTATAATAACCTACATAGTAAATCCTTATCCACGCTAGCGGTCAACAGCTGTAATTATACATCGATATATCCCAAGTGTCAAAACACAATTACTACGCCGAACTTTTCAGCATCACAAGCAGGACAGTTGCAAAGACTACCGGGTGTCAAACACAGCAACTTCCGAAACGACTCAATAACAAACTGTCCTAACCTCATATTCCCAGTCGACAGCACAAAACACAAAGATTTCGAAACCTACAACACGTCAAGCTACGGTAAAACTAAATCTACAAACAGCAATCGTAACGTTCTACAACTGAACCGTAGACAATACCACAAATCAAGCGGCGACTACACCGTAGTATCACCAGAATGGCTGACGCTCGACGACACAGAAACATACTTATAGCAGTTAGTACACTTTATAGGCGAATAGATGCTCTCGAGCAAAACAACAAAAAGACTGACCTATTAAACATTGTCTGAGTGTTGGATACAAATCCGGGCCAATATAACTCTCAGGAGCGGAAGCAAAATGCATACTAGCTAATACACGTAAGCCTTACACTAAGCTGCTAAGGTCCACATATGATCGATACACTAAGCATACGCCTACGTCGGGGGGCTCCCCCAAACCACGGTCTAAGCTGTTGTTTTTACCGACGATATAACATCCGGCCCCTAAAGATGACACGAGGCCGAATCAGAATACAATTCTATAACTGTTCAAGATAGATATATATGTGGTTTTCATCTCATTTACCGATAAAATTCATATTTTTCTGTTTTTCAATTTTTACAAAATGTGCACTACATAGTTTGCGTAATCAAGGCATATTCAGAAGCACGAGTGGGTCAAACTGAAAACGTTTTTGCGTTGAATTGAGATTGTGTGATAATTTTACTATTTTATTTCTACACTTCGCTGTTATTGTGTTGTATTGTATTCCTGTCTTAATAGTACCTACAGAATGTTCTGCTTAATGCAAGCGTCACATGTATACGGTATTATAAATTCACGCTTATGCATATTTGTCTTGATATCAGTCGTATTTACCGAATAACAACTGCGCACATTTATTGAACTGCTTATCTTAATAAAAAATATATCAAAATATAAATGTTGTATCGCATATATTGAAGACATCTGCTGCAAAACAAGCGGCTATCAAAAATGTCTATTTTTTTTACATTTCGACTGCCAAGCTTATATTCCTGAAAAAATGTTTCAAGGGCAAAACTATATTCAAAAGAATAAGCTAAAATCTCGTCGATTTACAAAAATACTTTGTCTAGGCATATTTTTTACCGTTTGCAGACCACAAGTGTGCATTGATAAATGAACCCTTTGGACCACGAAATGCTCCGGAACACCCATATACAAATACTGTGTCCTTGGCCACAACTTTATGAAAGTCCATAACTTGGTGTATGACATTACCATTATAATAGATGTCCACCTTATGGTCAACAGAGATTCGATGCATATATAATGTTCTTTTTACCTGACGATTGCGATAACCATATAACGATACAAAGTGGATCTCAACGCGTCCACGCAATATAAAGTGTGGCCCGAAAACGGTGACATGGGCTTCAACGACAACAACGTTCTAAATACCAGCTTTATGAAAGGCACATAAGTTTCTTAGGCTACAGACAAACAATAGATACGCGAGTTACAAGATCGCTGACTATGCTTTACAGCAGCTGACGACCAATTTCCGGATTTAAAAAAATTTTATATAGTCGACCGTGAAAAATTGGACTATCGAAATATTTAATATCTGAGCAAGCTCGCGCGGTGTTATGGTATTTTCAAGCTGTCCACTAGTCATAGAATCTTCTGCGCAACGCAAAATACCTCAAACGCAGATTGCTTATTAACCGTTAATCCTCCGTTATATAGTACTAGCTGCGCTCAAAATATTGATGTAAGTACGGGTTTTTGTTTCACAAATTGTTTCGGTATCAGGTAACTGTCGGAGTGTAACGGGTAAAAAAGCAAGTTTGCGAGGAACTTAGGCTTAAGTACCATTGTTAAAACTACGGACGGAGATTGTTTAAAATATTGATTAGTAGTAAAACTGCACACCGATATTATAATTTCAAAAGTTGATTTGACTTTGTCGAAGACTTTGCCATTGGTTTTCTAGCGGATTAGAGAATGTGGAGATTAGAAACGTGCGAGCTCATTGACAACTCGGGGTTTGGTTGCAGTTTGGTAGTCAAATTTCCCGATGTTTTAAGTCATGCCGTCGCTATTATAAAGGCAGGGGACGTGACAAAATAGTTGATAACAACAAGTGTAATCATGATACAAATTATAAAAACATAAAACCTATGATGTCTGCGGCCTAAATTTCATGTAGCGTCATTAATCATCTTTCCCCGTTGACAATGTATAACCCGAAACTTCTGTGTACATAGTTTCGGTATATAATTATACGCAAATTTCGATACGGATTTTCTATATAGGTACGGCTGTACTTTCGAGGTCGCAAGAAGATACATCTCGATTTTAATATCTAACGCACAAGTAGAATTTAAACATCTATTTAGACTACACTCAAAATGCTATTTGTCAATATTAAGCTACTTTTTATTAATATTGCGAATTTATAATTTATAAATATTACAATATATTAAATGTTAAATAAAAAATTATACATGCTGAGTTGGTCACTCAGGTTTACATTTGAAAGGAACGCTTAGTATATATGTCTACTTAAGCGCTATTGATCGACTTTTGCCAAATATGTGGGTCAAGTCTGCTGGTACATAGGTAAACACACTATTTGCATATACGCTGGTACAAACATTGTAAAAACTGTTTAGTTAAATTTGATTCAATTGAGTCGATCACCTCAGTCGTGAGTCTGGCGCTGCTCTGTCCGTATGTGCACATTTGCAAACACAGCCCTACAGGGCATACACCTACGACAACGATAACTGTATCTAAGCAACTATGTAAATTCCTTTGTGAACTGTTGTAGTGACCTGCCGCTTGAAGAAGCGGACGTTTTTGCTTGCAGGCCTTAGCATCGTTTAAAGGTTTTTACTGCCCACGTTAATCCATGTTCCGTCCACCAAGTTCCTGTACTGCAAACAACTATAACATATACGACAGCATGCTCGACCTTGATGGCCTCGCCGTTGTCTTCCCAGGTTTGGCGCATTAGTTGAAATGTCTCCCAACACGAGGATTTTAAAAAATGTTAGGTGTGCCTCCAATACTTTGGATTTTAGACTTTACACGACTCCCTTGACCGGTGAACCGCCGGAAATTCTAAGTTGACCTTTGACCCGCTGGTCACATTTTCAACCCTGCTGAGCTAAATCTGACTCAGCGATTTTACTGTGAATATGCAACAATATAGTACAACCAAGTATATTAATTGCCCAGATATACATACCAGTTCTGTTCCATTATCCCCAGTCCGAATTTGGTCAAATTTGAAGGTACAGAGCTGATTTTGGTACCAATCGATTCAGCTAGATGAGGCGGCTCAGAAAATACTCATCTTACCATATCACTGAAAATAATTTTTTCGATTTTTTGAAGTCGCGATGGTCCCTCCCCTTGGGAACCCAAAATATTTTTTCTTCGGAATATGGTCATATTTGGACCATTCACTCGGCTTGATGAGAGAAATCTGCTAGTGTGTACTATATTGAAATCTACACCACCGTTAGAAAGTTATGAGGGTCCAAGTAACCATGAAAGGCGAAAATAAAATGCAGGTCATACCGTTCTCGATATACTAAGCCTAAGCTAAGGATCTTATATGAGACATACATTAAGCCTAGACCTAAGTGGGGGGCTGCCGCCCCCGAACCCCCGCTCTAAACTTTTCCTTTTTCTAACGTTATAACACACTGCCCTCAGGGTTACTTGAACCGTCATAGCTTTCTAACGGTGGTGTAGATTTCAATATGCTACACACCAGTAGATTTCTCTCATGAAGCCGAGTCAAATAGCCAAACACGACCATATTCCGAAGAAAAAAAATTTTTGGGATACCAAGGGGGAACTTTGGTACCTCAAAAAATTTTCAGGGATATGTATAAAATGAGTATTTTCTAAACCGCCTCATCCAGCTGAATCGGTTGATGCTAAAATCAGCTCTGTATCTTCAAAATAGATCAAATTCGGGCTGGGGGAATAATGGAAAAGAACCCACATGCCTACTGATGTTTAAGCAAAATATTTAT
Organism: Trileptium ribeirensis; assembly: GCA_030248225.1. Taxonomy (NCBI): domain Eukaryota; kingdom Metazoa; phylum Nematoda; class Enoplea; order Enoplida; family Thoracostomopsidae; genus Trileptium; species Trileptium ribeirensis. The sequence continues at coordinate 5,214 of JASANE010024118.1, read as the reverse complement.
ATCTACTCAAAAAACTCTTTAGCACAAGTCACATGCTTACAAAAACCTGTTGTATAGAACAGCTAAACTAATTACGCGGAAACATGCGTCCACAAGCAAATTGTTAGCTCCTATATTGACTAATTTGTAATTGACCAATCTTGCAAATCGTAAATGCTTGAATCGCGTAAAGCCTGAAACTTGCGTTCAGTCCTGCAAGATCTGTTCGTCTCTGGCTGGCGGAAAAATATATATGCTACACAATCCTTTATTCACACGTTTAAACTCACCACATACGGCGAGAACGGCATAGCCTACATTTGTTACCGTCTCTCGCGGTCACTTTGGCACTCCGGTTTATTTAAAGAATCCTACACTTATATTACCACCTACGAGTAAAATTTCTCCAATAGTAAAGAGTATATATATATAAGCCGTTTTTCAAATCAGAAAGTGGTTGCACTCCCCGTCACACGTAAAACTTGCCTTGTTCTTATATGAAATCCTATAAAGGATGTTAAGTTGCCGATCCTGTATGTAACAAAGACCGTGCCAAGCAAACTCAACCATATAGCTATAGTAATTCGTAGGTAGGTACTTATCGGTGCAGCAGAGGTTCAATACACAGTTTCACTATATCGGCGCAGGACGGCACAATAGTATCGTTGAACCTAGGTAGAACCAAGTTCGCTCAATGAAATCTGAATCTCGTACGTGACTATTAATTATAAGCAATCGTACGATATTTTTTATTTCGTTATATATAATCTAAATAGCCACAATCACTTCTAGTAGTGTTAACAGTTAACTTTACCAATGGCTAAAGCAAACAACAAAGGTTAAAAATTGAAATAAAATACTTAATATCAGGTAATATCTTGGAAAATGGTATCGTTTCTGCAACAACGTGCCGAGAATGCTTGATATATGGCGAAGAAAAAATAAATTTAACCGTTTGCACTGTTGAGATATACATAATCCTTGCAGCAAGCTTTATACGTCATGAAAATTGAAACAAATGGATTCACTAAAGCTGTATATAAATCAAAACTGATCTATATTTGAGTCTTTTATTTTGGTCTGAGATAGAAACAAGAATTTTAGCTTTAGTCAATGAATGAAGAAGACAGCCCCTTTCAAAAATATGTCTGTGACAATCGAGCTGATTTCCATCGATATCGGAGAAGAGTCAAGACTGGAGTATATAACTGAAAAAGATGAGCTCTGCTGTTAAAAGCTTTTAAAAGCCTTTAAAAAACACGATTAGAGAAACAATGATGCAGCTTTAACCAGACCTTTAATTAACTACATAACTGTTTTTCAGAGTTTTGGAATGTTAGTTAAACTCTGCTTAGAAAATCCATGATATGATTAACTAACGTTACATGGTTTACGGGCTAATATTTTTTGTATTTGGAAATAGGAAATTCAAGTTTACGGGAAGAATTTTCAGTATTTGGAAATGTGTGAATTTAAAACTTGTATTTTTAGAGCCGAACAAGCAGTCGGAACGAAATTAGCCAGCTCTGAGCCTGTTTTACGTCAAGACCTCAGTCTAGCCGGACGCGATTCGGGAAAAGACGAACCGAGCTTGAAAATCCCTCTCACCCAGCAGTACTAGGTATCTATATCCACTACGACCTGTCACATTGGGAAGTAATTAGGCATTCGCACGACGGCCAATCTGGTTTTGACGATTTTTGTTACAAAATAGTTTGACCACGCGTGCATATTTTATTGAAGAATGTGACTCTTCAGCTTGTCCACTTTTAGCCACAAATGTATGTCGTGTGGTGTTTCTGCCTGTCCCTGTATTTCATAGACTGTACAGAATTCCACATGATATACAGGGAGACAAAACGACGCTTGTCCATGAAATACCGGGCACATAATGACTCCAGTCAAATACAAGATAATAAAATGCCCTCTAATGAAATAAAAACGGGACAACGCGAAAAGCACAGCGATAAGCCTTTGCGCTAACAGTGCATAAGCTGAAGAATGTGCATACGATCCAGTCAACTGTGATACTTTCTTCTGATTTTTGTGGTGCTACATGATTGTAGTTCTTGTCGATAAGCCTAACAGAGAATATATAATTCTACGTTATATATGTTGCACTAATACACTCACAGCTACGTAATATAGTGTATTATATACATATAACTAAAGTATGTACTAAACGCCATTTTAGCCTTTTGAAAATTACAGCAGGCACAATAAAGTGCTGTTACCACCACGCTAATAGCCAAGATAATCAACACTGAAACTCATTCAGAGCATAAAATTTGTCGCACGGCACTTGCACGAAAGTTATGAACCGTTTCTAAAGCAAGTGCGTACAACCTCGAATTTAATAAACTTAACAAAAAAATTAGTTGAAAAACTTAATGTACTACTGTTTAATTCGCAATCCGTGCTCAATATACGAAATTTCATACAGTTTTTGTAACGTAGTCAAAAATAATCGTCGAACTTAATCAATGACACAAATTAATTACGGTTTGTTTTATGTTTTATCTTAGATAATTGAAAGCCTTAATTCGATAGAAACATAAGTTTGGCACATCTCCTGCTGACGTACGGAAATCCAAACGCATATACCTCTATATTATATGCAACGAAAATAGTAGATTATTTACTTGTACAGGCAACAACACAAAACCCACATGTCATCGATTAATTTTTACCAAGAGTGCTTGGTAGAATCTTGAACAAGAGCGAGACACTCATGCCACGTTTCGTTATATATGTTGCAGGATGACAATGTCGATTTTGCTGTCATTTGTCCCACTTTCTAAGGAAATTCCCAAATTTTGTGCTGTCAACGGCTCAACTTTGAGTCTGTCTGTTTTTCTGCGTCTAGCTATTATATCCTTTCTCCCCAAATTTTGTTCCACTTTGCGCAATAAAAACTAGTATTTCATTGAACCAAATTGAAACAAATGTTGGGGTGGGATATCATGAAAGTTGGGTGGGGAACAGAACCAAAGTGGGAAACCTGTCCCCATGAAAGTGGCACAAGTGAAGCAAAAGCTAAGAGCGGCATTGAGCCGAGCGAGGCCAAGCGTTTTTATTTTCTGTCTGTGACCAAAAAAGTCGATGTCCGTCCGTCCGTTCGGTCGTTCGGTCCGACGGATCTCAAGAACCACTGAACCGATGCTAAAAAACTTTTTTGTTTGAAAGCCTATCACGTCAGAGTGTGCACCTGATATTGGGGATTAAAAAATTTTGAGTGGTTAATTAGTAATTAGCTAATTAGTTAAGCTTATGCAGTTAAAATAGAAAATTTTGCAATATTTGTGTTATCTATTGAAATAGAATCGTTTCGATCAAACCATTATAGGTTTTTGGGTCGAAGAATCCAAATATAATATTTTTACCAATGATAAAGCCCTATGCCCTATGCAATGTAGTTATTTGAAGAACATAAAATTGAGTACATTCGTAATGCCACAGCCCAAGCTCCGCTCACAAATGTAGTTCCACTACCGACTAGTCCCTCAGCAACGTATATAACGTGGTGTGCCGTGAGTATTACACTCATCTCCATCATGGACTCTTGATATACCAAGTTTTAGTGTTATATATTGTTGTGAACATTGGAACGCACGTATGAGTTTATATCAAGTGCCCACTAGAGCATATTGGCTTCTATAAGCTTAAATATAGCACAAATGGTGAATATACAAATATAAATATAACAACAAAGCGTCAAAACAATCAAAACTCAATGTCGTTGAAGACAAAGTATAAAACTTGTTACCATTTACTCATCCAAATCGGTTTCAAAGCGGCTTGAACATCCTGGAGTCCTGTAATAATGAACCTAGAGTGGTAAAAGACAACACCTGAAAACTCTGACAAAATTGTCATTTTAGGCACATTGGAAAAAACTTTTGGATTTTTGAGCGACGTATCCAATTTTCTAAAATATCAGGAAAGAGATAAAATGATTTAGCTGAAGCTAATATAAATATAGCACCATTCTGGCTTCCAGTCTAGTAGGAGGACTAAAATGTTAGTCTTTTTATAATGCTCACTAGGAACATATTAACAATCCAGCCAGTTTTCAAGTTGTGATGTAAAACTTCTTGGCCTACACCATGGCACACTAATGTGTTGACGTATTTATGTAAAATTATTGACTTCGTCCTGGTATCATTTTTAGGTGGAACGTTATGCTAAGTATATAAAACTAAAGTGCATTGTTTGTGCTTTGCTAAACCCAAAAGTCTCAGCATAATCTTAGGCTTATAGGAGCAAACCGCATTGGCACGTTCAAAAAGTCATGGATCCTAATATTCTTTACTACGCATGGGTAGCCAAATGGGGAGGGAGTTCGGGTGGCAGGGGGATCAATGCTCTGGGGTCAAGATCCATGCCACCAGTGACGGATAAAGGAAAACTGAAGTGTACATTTATGTGCGCCATGCACGTGTAAGATATAATGATTCACCTAGCAAGGTTCGCATTTCTTCTGTTACTGACTGCATCGAGTCCTTACTGAATAAACAAATTTTATCTGAACTTTGAATGTGCCTCACCTTCAAATATAAAAGAAAGGATTGCTGTTCGTCTGGTATATAAGTAAGTGTGCGTTTTCTTTATAATGTGTTTTTAAAATTACTAAAATACATGATACAATCGAGATTCTGTATTAAACATTATAATAGCACCTACATATATATATGTACATAACGCAAAATATTGTTAATGTTACACGTCAACTAAAAAGCTCATAATAATCAAAGTTCCAGCAATGTTTTGAAAAACATGCAAAAAAATTGCTATTCTGCACTCAAAACAAGATACATTGTACAAAAATAGACTACTTTTATATAGTAGTGCAGACATAATTTCTTTAATAACCGATTTAACATAACAATAAAACATTTTGTTAGACATGGAAAACTTTAGCCGTACGCACGGAGTATGAAGTGGCGATGAAACCTACACACAACACTGTTCATAATTATCGTAGATAATCATTACTCTTCAAAAAGGTACTGAACTCTGGATACAAAATCTAAGGCGTCAGAAGATGTGTTTTAGGGGGTCACGCAAGGCCAATAACAAGTCAGCTACCTTACAAAAATCACCGCACAACCAAAACTCTTCCGAGCTGCGCAACATTCAACGACGGTGATGAACGATTTACACCTACTAAATTAAACGAGTATAGCAATACGTAACTGAACGAAGGAGACCAACATATAACGTATTGCTCCACGA